>JANEYF010002330.1:0-177182 GCA_029963845.1 Rhamnusium bicolor
CAATTACAGGATTAGGTACATTGAGATTATGTATAGATAAATGCACAATAAACAATTTTGAGTGTTACAAAAAAATTTCTTAATTAAATATATACTTAATATATATGAACAAAACATATGGAATTGTATATACACATATAAATATACAATTGTACATATACATACACATACATATACAGATAAATAAAGAATACAGTAGATTACAAAACATCAAGATGCAAAACAGAGTTTTTAATTACACTTTCATTACAGAAAAATATATCAACACAATCCTCAATTTTAGCATAGTTGGCATACATTTGGTATATTGGAGAGGCCAAGAGAATATTAGTTCTTGGTATGTGTGAAATAAATAAGTTGTTATGGCGAGCAGAAATTCTAGGTACTTTATAATTTATTTGATTTAATAGGTTAATACAATCCAGCCGATTATTAACAATTTTAAATAGAAAAATTATTGATTGAGATATTCTTCGTTTGGCAAGACTTGGTAAGTTAAATTTTTCTAACAATATATTTTGTGGAAATCCAATAGGTGGATAAGTGCCCTCAAGAGTGTACACTGCAGATTTTAAAAACTTACGCTGAATATTCTCTAATTGTATTATATTAACATTATAAATTGGGTTCCACACAACTGAAGCATATTCAAGGCGAGATCTAACAAATGTTACATAGAGTAAACGATGAGTGTTGATATTTTTAAAATCTTTGCAGTTCCTGATTACAAAGCCAAGACTCTTAAATGGAGAAGAAGTTACCATTTCGACGTGCTTATTGAATGACAATTTAGGATCAAAATACACGCCAAGGTCTTTAATAATATTAGGTCTTTGTAAAACAACATTATCGATATTATAATTGAACACGTACAGATTATGCTTCCGGCCAAATGACATGACATTACACTTGCTAGCATTGAGGGGTAGATAGTTGTTGATGCACCAGATGTTAATGGTATCCAAGGTCTTTTGCAGAATTTGACAATCCTGAATATTATCAATAAATCGGTACATTTTTAGGTCGTCTGCATACAAGAGGAAGTGAACATTATTATCCAAGCTTTCAAAAATATCATTAATGTACATGACAAAGAAGAGCGGTCCCAGTATAGAACCCTGTGGCACGCCAGATCTTTGCAAGAAGCCGTTCGATTTATGACCACGGTACTGAACATATTGATGTCGATTCTCTAAATACGACTGTATTAAAAGAAGTAACGATTTTGAGAGACCAAATTTATCAAGTTTAGAGATCAATGCACCGTGGTCAATCCTGTCAAAAGCCTTAGAGAAGTCTGTGTAGATAGTATCTACCTGACCCCCTCGATCAAGACCTTCGCAAAGAAATTGCGTTTTGCACACAAGGTTCGTTACTGTAGATCGACCCTTCATAAACCCATGCTGATCAATAGATATTAAGCCAGATACGTGAGTGTACATAGAACCGTGAAGAAAAATTTCAAAAATTTTCCCGAAGTTACAAATAATAGTGATAGGCCTATAGTTTGTTATGTCACTCTTTTCCCCCTTTTTGTACACTGGACACACGCGTGAATTTTTCCATTTTTGAGGAAATCTCGAAGTACTGAGAATTAAATTGAAAATTATTAGAAGGGCTTTAGCAAATACAGTTGAACAATCTCTAATTAGAAATGCCGGAATTATATCAGGGCCCATGGTCATTGTGGCTTTAATTTTCTTTATAGATTGGCATATTTCCTCTTCAGTGATGACAGATAAGTTTAAAGTATTTAAATTCTGACTACTTACATCGTCAAATTTACAAAGTGTAGGGGACGTAAAGGATTTAGAGAAAAAGTCCGCAAAACTATCAACTATTACTTGAGGGTCTTCAATCATTTGATTCTCGTAAATTAGCGATGACGGAATGGATGAAGTATTGTTTTTTGAATTAATAAAACTCCAAAAATTGTTAGGATTAGTTTGCATATTATTTTCAATGTTGTCTAAATATAACTTGTAAGCACTATCGATGTCAGATTTAATTTTTGCTCTCAATGTTTTAAATGTATTGTAATATTCAGAGTTACCAGATTTTTTATATTTGTTTAATATTTTTTCCTTCTGCTTAATATCATGGATTATCTGTTTATTAAACCATGTGGGATAAGACCCACAACTTTTTTTGTTTCTTAGGTACATATGTATCAAAAATATCATATAATTTTAAATAAAGTGCATCCACAGCTGTATCTACATTATTAAAATGTTCCAGGAAAGTCCAATCTATGAGCCCAAGTTGGTTATACAGTTCTACAAAATTAGCCTTTTTTGAAATTGAACTCAAAATTATTTTTATGCGGAAAATTATCGCGTCTGGGATTTTGAATATCAGCCTTAATTAGTAATGCAGGGTGATACCTATCCTCTTTAAGGAGAATTTCAGAAGCTTTAGTTACAGAGCAGTGCCTATTACAAAAAAACAAGATCTAGAAGTCTTCCGTCTGTATTTAAAATATGATTATACTGGTCTAACCCAAAGAAATTTGAAAAATTGTTAATAGCGCGGATGGAAGTAGTAGTTACATTACCATTTTCATAATGCGCATACTCAGGAAGATTAAAGTCTCCTATTACCAGCAGGTCAGAACCATAAATACTATAGAGAGACACTAAGATGTCAACTAGTTTTTCATAATCCTCAGCTTTCGCGTGAGGGGGAATATATACGACAATCACATATAGAGAGCGAAAATTGAGTTTAATTTGTATTAATAAAATATCAATAAAACTAATATCGCAAGATTTATTATCACCAATACTAATATTAACTTGTATTGCCCTATAATTTTTACAAATTGCAAGTAATACACCACCTCCCCTTGCAAAATTAGTGGCATTAAAATTACGATCGCATCTAAATACATCATACCTATTAATATCAAAAAATTCGGAGTTATAAAAACTATAATTTAGCCAAGTCTCCGTAAGCGCAATTAAGTCGTATTGATGTACAGAGGCAGTAGAATTAAATAGATCTGAGGATTTAGAGCGAATGCCTCTTACATTTTGATAGTAACAATTCAATGAAGTTAGTATTCCACAAGTTAGATGTATTTGATTGTGGTAAAATTTATTTGGCTTTAGTGGCTAATCTGTACTGGTTCCTAGAATATTCGTCCTGAACTTTTTTAGTGTCTCCTTATAAACGTGACAGTTCGGATCCCAAGTGGCATGATCTGTGCTTATATCAACGCGTTGACCCGATTTTAAATTGCTACAAAGCACACACTTAAGGTAATCCGAATTGCAATCTTTTACTAAATGGGCTTCAGAGCATTTAGGACATACAGGCCTATCAAGAGAGCATTGATTGGCAATGTGATGAAAACCACAGCAATTGTAACAGCGTCTCAAATCAATTGCATCGTAAACGGAACAATAATCATAGCCTATAAATAACTTACCGCACTTTAAAATTTTATTGTATGTCATTCTGTCTAATTGAAGAATGGCTTGATATACATTTCTGTTTTTACGTAAAGGTGTTATATTTACAATTTGACACACACTGTCGCTGCAGAAAAAGTGTTTATTTTGCTTTGTAATATAGTCCAACAAAACTTCTTCTTCGAATTTCTCTGATATTCCGACCACTTTCAGCCTTGGATTTAATGTAGTTAGTTGCTTTACCTCGTACTTATCTCCAAGTTTTTCTTTTGCCAATTCTTTAAATCTAACCGACTCATTACTATCGTCACAACTAATGACAACTCCCCCATTGCGAGTATTCCTGACTTTTGAAATATTTATATTGGACGTCACTGGATTGATACTACGTAACATATCAGACTTTGTTATAGAGTTGCGTTGCTCAGAATTTTTTGGGCTTCAGTATAAATGATGATGAGGACTTATTTGTAGCTGCTATACTGGCATAAGAACTATTTTGCGGTAAAATATCTACTACACTTTGTACGTTTTTGTTGACAACATCCATTCTAGATAGCACAGTTAGCTCAAGTTCATCTTTAAAAGTAGCAAACATTGTGTTAAATTGGTTGAGCATGGTATCATATTGTTTCTGAAATATTGCATTTAGACTCTCCACATTTAGGCTACTTGTTAATTCAGAGACTTTAGAATTAACATCCTTAATAAGTTTGGTAGTCTCAACTTTGTCCAGAATGTCACATTTTGTTCTACATACATCGCACAAATAAAATAAATTTTTACATTTATCTAATAATTTAAATTCAGTTTCGCTAAGATTGATGCAAGTGTAGTGAAACCATTTATTACATGGACCTTCACAACCCACTAAGCCATCCCTTTTCTTACTTTTGCACTTAGAACAGTCTGCCATTTCAAATTATATTATTTGAGTTTGGTGCATAAAACATATTAGAAATAATACCCAAATAGATGGCAAAGTCAAAATCCTTTGAATTTATTTAATCGAAGATTAAATTTTGCCAACACACACTTCTTAATGATTTACAAATTTGTATCATACTAGGAGAAGTTAAGCTTTAATTGCGATTGCCCGCTAGTAAATGATTTTTACCATATAAATGGAAATCCATCTTGAGGCTGTGCATACCATTCGCAGACCGGTTTCTGGTTTTTGCCTTCATCAGTGCGACAGCAATGGAAATTTTACAATCGTTAGTCTCTACATGAAAGCTAATTCGAATGTACTTGAAAGTCATAACGGGTTGTCACAAAACTAAGTTTCTAGCAAAGTGCAGCTAGAAGATTTCGTTTGAACTTAAACCATATTTTCCGCAAAACTAAACATTAAGCTGTCTCTACTCTTCTCGTACTAAGGCTTTATTGGACTTTAATGGACGTAACAATGAAGTGACTTTAAACCAATAATCTTATTTTGAGAAATTTGAACTTAACCCGTTATGGTTCTCAGGTACAGAATAAGCTAAATAGAGAGGTGGCAAAACCTGACTAAAACGGTATTTTCCTAAAAAATTCTCTTATTTCACAGATATTCCAATATTCAATTGAAATTTTGGATTTTGACCCCCTATAATATTTTAAACAACTTTTTTTATTTAACATTTTGTTCCAAAATTAAAAAAGGGTCAATTTACTCTTAAGCGAGATTCAAGTTTTTGTGATTTTTGAGCCACCCTGTATAAAAAACAAAGTTTCTCAACTTGAATCGTATTTTTTTAGTAAAGCAAAAAACTATTATGTAGAATAATTTTTCTCGAAAAGTTGAATATTTTTATAATTTCACCTCTTGTAAACCGCAATCGCGGATATACTGTATAGATTAAAATGTATAGATGCCCAAACGATAAAAAATATAAAAAAAATGCTGAGAATGAAGGAAGAGATTGAGTTCGTTGATGAGCAAAATCGGTTCTTAAAATTTGAAATGTCAAAAAAATATTAGTGACATTTTTGAAACGTCAATTTGATGTGAAATTCTTTTTTTTGATATTTTAAAATTTAAAGTATTAGTGATACTCCACCAGTGTGATTTTTTTGAAACGTCAATTTGAAATGTCAAAAAAAAATATTAGTGACATTCCACCAATGTGACTTTTTTGAAACGTCAAAAAATTACTTTTATTACAAGCTCCACCACACATCGAGTTTTTTTGAAACGTCAAAATATTACTTTTTTTGAAACGTCAAAAAATGTGACTTTTTTGAAACGTCAAAAATTACTTTTATTGTGAACTCCACCACACGTCGAGTTTTACTACGGTGAGGAAATTCTGATCCCCAAATAATTGGCAGCGGTTTTTAAAAATAATATCTGCTAGGTGATGCCCTCTTCTCTTCAAACATCCCTCCATTCGTGAACGGACGTTTTCCATTAAATGTCTCAGTATATTCAGTGATATCCTTATTCCCGTATATTATTCTTGAGGTCTTGGATAGTATGAGGACGATTGATGTAAACGTTAGACTTTAGATAGCTCCATAAAAAGAAATCACAAACTGTACGATCTGGAAACCTGGCAAGTCACAGCAAATATCCATTCCGGGGTACTAAATTATGGGGAAACAAATTTCGTAAAATATCCATAGAAGATTTTGAGGAAATTGACGCAATTCTGGTACTAAAAATGTCTCCAGCATATTTACATATCGACCGTAATGGTCTGCGCGACTTCATTCTTCGTATTGTCAAAGAAAAATGTGCTTCGTCGGACATTTACACATTGTTGATTAGGTCAGATGTATCATTTAACAAATCACAAAACTGCTGACAAAAACGTTAACTGCTAATAAGGTCCTGATTTCGCATTACCTGGACAATTCTTGTGCAATATGCAAAGCAAGATATAGTGTTGGACACGTTCAATTATACTGAATACCGACGAGCAGATCGCTGAGGAAATCAGAAAAAGCCTCTAGGAAGACCAACTATATAAATTGGTCTTCCTAGAGGCTTTTTCTTACATGCTGAAACAATCTCTCGAAAGTTCTTAACCCATAAATTAATAGCACAACGAGATGGAACCGGTCTATTTCGGTCAATGTTAAAGTGCCGCCAAAATAATTGTTAAGTACGTGTTACAGATCCATTTTTGAAATATTGTTCAACAATGAACGCACGATGTTGATGATATCAGACATTTATAATTTTTAATGCTTTAGTGATAGTTGCTATCTAAATAAAATTCTTTTTTCGTATTCTTCAATGATATACAGCTGTTTTGCTAATAAAATTATTTTCACCTAACTTGCAACACATTGAAATGTGACTAGTTTTCATCAATCAATCAATGAAAACAATATATTTAAATATTATGTATAAAACAATCATTTCGACATTCACGCCCAGAACCAGCCAAACATCCACCGTGCGATGCGCCGCAGTGGCAATTGAAGGGCTAGACAGAAATGGAGTCAATTTGATATCTAAAAATTAAACTTAAAATACTAACACCTATCCTAAATTAAAAAGAATGTAATTAATGCATGTCATTAAAAACATGCCTAGGTTAAAAAATAACAAAATAGCATTAAAAATAATTGATAAAAATGGTAAAAGAATAACTATGATTAAAAAAGATACTTCGCTGATAAATTTTGTTTATCAAGGAAGGGAAAATTCCAATCTGAAAAACCCTTCTTAAGATAATTTGTCTGTTGAACGGCTATATCACACCGCTTAATTTTTAATTTTTTAACAATTACCAATTTGATCCAAAAGTTATATTTACTTACAAGATATAATAAATTTTTCAATAAATAATTATAAACAAATTTTGACGGAAAAAAATTAAACAAAAAGAAGAAAGCGAAGATTAATTTGGAATTTTGGTGGGGTTGACCTACAAGGGTTGTCGAAAGATAGGCAACGACTGGTATGGTAATTTGTGTTTTATTCTAAAGGGTGCGTTATACTCCTTAATTTGTGTGATGTTGTTTAATAACGGACTATTTGAAAACTGATATTTATAAAATTGTTGTGAAATGTTTTTAATATAATCCGTACGTACAATGTTATTACAACGCTCATGTAGATCTCTGATGGAGGTGTATCTATTTGAATTTGATATGAGGCGGAAATATTTATTTTCTAAAACCGAAAGTTTCTTTAAGGTCGTTACACACGCGCTGCACCACGTAGGCGCCGCATATGTTAGGGCCGGCCTCAATATACGTGTGTAATAATTTTATGTTTGTCCTACTTAGTTTACCACCCTTTGCCATGTGGAAATATACTTCTGGACAGAGCGTAGACCTTTCGAATGGTTTGATTAATATGGTTCGAAAATGTTAAAAGTTTGTTCAAATGTACCCCAAGATACTTGACACTATCTTTTGTTTGAATTTGATCTTATTATTCAAAAAAAATTGAGAGAACACTGTCGCCTCCGTCTTCCCCGAGTTAACCCTAATCTTCCATCGGTAATAGCACTCCGTCGCACGTACCATGTCAGCTTTTAATAGCTGATTCGCTGCTTGAGCGTTTCAGCTATGGCTGTACATGGCCGTATCGTTGGCGTACATGACCAATTTTGCATTACGAAACTATGGAAAGTCGGAGACGTACAGGTTAAATAATTTTGGTGCGAGGACCGACCCTTGCGGAACTCCCGCATGTATGTTCTGCGGTATTTAAAGCTTTTTATTCACTCTAACTTGCAGTGTTCTACCTGTCAAGTATGAGTAAACAAGTTTAATTATGTGGCCAGGAAAGTTTAACCAGTGTAATTTACATATTAACCCCGAAAACCAGACGGTATTGAAGGCTTTCTCAATATCCAAGAGCACCATAGTCGTGCTCTCTGACAATCTGCTGTGTGGTATTGTGCCCACTTTTGAAACCGAACTGGTGAGGATCTTGAATGTTAAGCTCATCCTGCACAGCATTTATTCTACTCAGGATGACCTTTTCCACCAATTTTGATATGGCTGACAGCAAAGATATATTTCTATAGCTGCCAACCAGTTTTGAACTCTTGCCCCGCTTGAAAATCGGACACACTACAGCACTTTTCCACGAAGTGGGCCAGTGCTGCAGACGCAGAATCACGTTAATGATGCACTACACGTTTCTTTGGTAGATTATTGAGCAGCTTATCATCGATGCCATCTTTGCCTGGAGCTTTTTTGTTCGGTAATGTCTTAATAAACTGATGCAATTCAGAGGGCCCAGTCATGATATCTAAGAAATGCTCGTTAGTCAAATTTTGATTATCATGATCCTGGGCTTGATTTGCTTCATTTTCTATGCGGTCATGCTCTAGATTATTTGAGGTATTTTGATTAGGTACATTTTCAAATTGTTCACCTAAATGTTTGGCTTTTTGCCTGTCCGTTAGATACGTTTTCCGTTTTGGGTCGAAAGAGCAAGCGTGGCCACCCTAGTGTTTTAAACGCTTTACTCAGCTTCCACAACGAGTTATTTCGAGTGTTTAGCGATTCTAGTTTAGTACCCCATTTCCGATTCTTTGCGGTGTTAATGGAGGTCCTAATCTGTCCTTGCAACCTGATCATCTCGGCCCTTACGTCCACATCACCAGTTTGCTGCCAGTGACGTCTTAGTCTATTTTCATGGTGCACCTGGTATATCAAGAATATTTAATATAGGGTGAGATAATTATCCTTGCATGGTAAAACTTGAATTGTTGGATCGTTGAATGCCTGATAGCATTTGAAATAGCTTTGCGTCGCGGTCCTGGTATCCATTTGCTGTTTATTGTAATATTATACATAATGCTTATAATTAAAATGATAAATAGAATAACAAATAGACATATTACAAGTAAATTAAAAGTTTGCATAACGTAATTATTACCTATCTAAACAGTTAAAGTTAAAAAAAGGAAAAACACTAACATACCATCGATGGACAAAAACAATATAATTATATTAAATAGATAATGGAGTCAGTATTAGCGGTTACCAAGAGTGAAATAACAAATAATTTTTTGAAATATTAAGTAGGTCACCAAAGTCACGACCGTTTTCCTATAAACATTTTTCAATTCTTATTATAAATTTAATGATTATAGTCTTATATCTTTTATAATTTGTATAATTGTATAATATGCCAATAAAAAATACTGAATAAAGGTCGTTATAGAATGGGACAAACTTTTCTCCATTGTGATTGTTATGTGAAAGTGATTATTGAAAAAATTAAATATGCAGAATATCCGAGAACTTCATGACAATAACTCAGAAGCCTGCATACGGGATCAAAACAGTTCTAGTATTTCATGTATTTTTTTTCCTCCTGCCCTCCTTTACTGAGTTACGGATCCCTAAAATTACGTGCTGAAAATGGTTTTTTACTGTAATAGAACAAGATTTTTTTTAAACGTTTTTGTAAAAAGTGCTCTTGTTGGTTTTGATAAAATCAATTGTTTTCGAAAAAAATGCATTTTCATTCGACAAAATAGACCTTTTTTTTTAAGGAAAAATTATTAATAGAAATGTCGAAAATACGTAGTAAATGTTGCTGTTTTCAATAACAATGAACCGCTATGAAATGTGACCTCAATAATTTGAAAAGTTCTTTAAAAAACTATTTTAAGTCCGTAACTCTAAGTGCCCATAATTCATTAAAGGAGGGCCTTTGGAAAAATATGTATATGAAGTACTGGTACTGTTTTGATTCCATTTGGCACGCTTCTGAATTATTGACATCGAGTTCTGGGACATTCTCTATACACTTTTATAATCAAACTGCAATAATTTGTATTCTTAATAGGTTAGGTATATACGAATATTTGTTTACTCCAAAAATCTGTTTGCTTTTATTTAGGCTACTACTAAAGCACACCAGTAAATTTACATCATTCCAATACTTACTTCTGCAATCTTTATTACAAAATTAGATTTGTAAATATTTTACTTCCTTTATGGATTTTGTGTTTTCGAAATATTTAACGACAGATGAAATTTGAATTTTATTATAATTTCGAAAATATATGAATGTTTCGTTCTTACGATATTTCGTCTAATTTGAAAAATGAATCCTCCACCCAGTTTCGCAAAACCTTCCATTGATTTTAACGTATTTTTGTTGGAGGTAATGAAATTGTGTATGAAACTGGTGAACACCTCAAGAAAGAGTGATATCGTTGAGTCATGAGTAATACCTGCTATCTACTAAACTAAACTAGTACTAGTTTTGTTTTAAAAAATGTATTGCTACCAAGAGGTGTCAAAAATTTCACATAAACTGTGCGTTAATTGAAACGTTAAAGGAGAAATTAATTTAATTTTTTTTTAAATTGCATTTTTCAAAAAAAAAAAATAGGCAAAAACTGCAAATTACAATAGTCCATAAATTACCCTTTCCGAATTTTTCTCCGGTTTAAAAATCCGTTAAGCAGTTTTAAAGTTACGAGTTTTTAAAATTGAAGTAAAATTTCTCCCTTAACGTTTTGAATGACGCCCAGTTTAATTAATAATAATTGTTTCAGATATATCAATTCAACATGGTATAAAAACTTATTTGAGGTTCGGCCCAAAGTCTTTTCTGGAAAAGAAACTTTATTATTTTGTTTTAAATAAACCTGGACTACAGGGTAAGCAATTAAGGGAATGTAAACAATTTTATCGGATAGAAAATGGCGAAGGAGTCGGGGATTTTTAACAGATCAATTTAGTGAAGTAGAATAATTTCTTTTTTAGTAACATTAGGATTCTGGCTATCAGCATGAAACTTTCCACACTTTGACTGATTACATTTTGGCTCAAAATTCTGCTCAGACCCCATTAATCAGATCCCCTGGGTTTAAAATAGCAGCCAAAATGGTAGCGCGTACGAGTAAAAATACAAATTGCTGATATTTGCATTATTTGGTATCGTTTAATATGCTTAAGGGTTATGAATAATAAAATTTGACAAAAACATCAACAGCCAGATCCATGTAGGTTACATACAAAATGACGGAAAAGTGGGTCAGAAAAGAAGCAAAAATGCAATATCTGCAATGTGTATATCTTGTAATTTTTTTGTAATTCTCTGAATTTTTTTAACATCGGCCTATTTTAGCTACCAGGGATACTCACCAATGCCAGGAGATGAGCTACCCACCTGGAAATTTTTACTGAACCTCTTCTCTATCGAAAAGTAGGGATTTTTTTACTTGCCTATCTAATAGACAAGGGACAGACTGTTTTACATCCCCTCCGACGGAAGGAAGATTGCATAGCATATGTGTATACGCTAAAAGATGGGACGAGGTCGCCGAGTTTAACTGGGTTATCAACCAAATCATTGACTGTGACTACAGTTACTTAACTTTTTGTAGCGAAATACAGATATGTAAGACGGATCCATGCTCGTCCTTCTAAAATTTGTAGTTCCGTTTTTTCTGTTGCGGGTAAGTAATCGTTAAAGCACGATGGCTGGCAAAATGTCCAAAAACCTAAAGTTCAGTTTGTGAATCTAATGGCCGATTGCACCGTAGTGTTAAACTAGGCCTATATTTAAGTAGAGTTTAGATAGTGACGTTAACCATTTGATTATCGTTACAAACGCCACAATCTAAGTTAGACTTAAATAAATATAAGCCAAGCTTAACGCTACGGTACAATCGGCCATAAATGATGTATCATCCCTTCATTGCCTTTACCGCCAAAGACCTCATGGAAGCTCTATTTCCTGTGTCAAGATGATTTCGGTATGCCTTTAATTCATCCAACTGATATTGGGTATAAATCCGTGTCTGAATAATCGAAAAGTTAGTTATCACGGGCTTCTTCCAAAAACAGTACGACGCGACGCCCACAGTTAGATGAAGGAGAAGAGGCGGAACAAACGCTAAAAGATCATAATGCAGTGTATCATAAAACTTTCCGTAACAAATATGCCAATTACAAACTTCAGAGGCAATTAATTAAATGTGTACGAGTGATAGTAATAAACCCTCCACATCAGAGACATCTGGGAGATCGTCATTCACAGTCAGCAAACCCAAAACTGTGTCTATTTTCCGACGTCGATGGCACAAATGAACGCCTTTAAGGCATCTACATTAGGAAATTGACAAATTACAATATAGCTGTACAATTATTTGATAAAAAGTTATTAGCAAAATTAACATAGAGTTGATTGCAATGGAGGTCAAGTATCATAAGCGCTACTATATTGCCTTCAAGATACGAGGAAGAAGTGCAGAAAGGCACTCTTATAAAGGATACATGATTGATCATCATGAAGGCCTTGTATATGGTATAGTTCTGGCTGAACTTGTTGAGTACATTCAAACTTTGTATTTATTCAGTGATACATCTCCGTTCTGAAACTTTCCGAATTAACCAAACAAAAATGAAATCTCTTGGATTTGAAAATTATGCCTTGTACAGAACGAAATTAAAGTATCATCTACTATTATTTGTACCTGGGTTACGAGCTGATAAATCTTGTCGGAAGGTTATCTTCAGTTTCGAAGAAAACATAGGTAGTGTTGTCGAATATGGGTATAAATTTAACGTAATGATCGATGGAATATGCTTAACATGCGACACATATATCCTTCGTCGTGACTTACTTAAAGAATATCTAACCTTTCAGGGATCATTTAAAGACGAATATCAAAGAAAATTTTGTGTTCCCAGTTCAGTGAACACTAAATGTGTTAGAACGACCCTCGAAGGTGAAAACATTGATTCATTCAAACAAGAACTCAGGCTGTAAATAAGGGCTGCCCTAAAAATTGTACAATTGATACATTTTAATGCAGTGAAACATGCCCGTAGGGAATATACTGGAAATGTACGTCATAAAATCAATTCTGAAACTACACTGCTACTGTATATTGGTATATTGCTATATGAAAGTACTAGATATAAAAAATTGGTATATAAACTTGCATCATTGGTTGAGTGTGTTAGTTATGACCGTGTACTTCAAACAGGAATCATCTTGACACAAGAAACAGAGCTTCCGCAATATGCAAAGGCAATGAAGGCGATGATATATCCTTTAGATCCACAAACTAAATTTTGTTTTTTTTTGTCATTTTGACAGACACTGTGCCTCAAAAATTCATCCTTATCTATCACTGCTAGGATGGCAAAGATCATTATCTAAAAGATCGTGGTGTATGATCTTAAAGCGAAACGCTGCCTGCACTCTTCTGTTTTTCAGATATATTCCCACCCCCGAAGTAGTGACACAAAATTTTCGAAAGTTTCGGATAATACATCAGAGTCCCGGAAAATTTTTATAACCAATTATAATAGAAATATCGTTGGCTACTGAGGATATTGTAAGCTTTGGAAATTTTTACAACTAGAACTGATGTGTTACGTAGCTGACTTTCATATGATCCAAATGTCGTTTTAAATAATATAAAATTTGAGAAAATTTTCGAAACTTTATCACTATTTCGGGGGCGGGAATATATCTCGAAAACAGAAGAGTGAAGTAGAGGTACGCATTAAGATCGTACACCACGTTTTTCTAGGCAGAGATATTTGCTATCCTAGTAGTGATAGGTAAGGAAGAAGTGAAAAATAACACTAATCAAATAATATACATGTTGTGACTCAAAATTAAACTACCCGTTTAAAATTTTGTCAAGGTTCGGACAGCAGTAAACACTAGTATGAAAAATTATTAACTTTTTATTTTTTTAAAAAAGACTACTCAAAAAACGTGACATTTTTCAACTTCTTAAACAATTATGACATTCTACTACTTTATTTATTTAGCACACTAAACAGTATAAATAATTATTAGAAAATAAATCAAATTAGACAATATACAAAATACACAATGGTCTCTAACATTCTCTCACCTGAAGAACTTTTTACATATAAAAAGTGACTCATTATAATTAAGAGACAAGACAAGATCAAATACAGTGTACCTACAAAAACCTTTTTGGGACATTAATTTCACGACCTCTAGTTGTCACTTTTCGATCAGATACTCTGCTTTCTGACACTCACACTCTCCCGCATTTCTTGCGCGCACGCTTCATCGGATTCTCTGCTTTTAAATATTTCCACACTATCTTTACAAGCCTTTTCTGACTCAAAATTGTAACATATCCCACATATATATTAATTAACATATAGTCTGTATTCGGTAGTTAGTAGCTTTTAATTAAAGAGGCTGGAATTTTCACTAGGGAGTCATTTATTAACAATGCATGGACTACATAACATAGTAAAAAACATAAACCGCCATACTGTCAAAGATATCAAACTATTGTCAAAAACACATGCCTATGCGCATGTCAGGTTATAAAATATAGTTTACACGGAGAGCTCAAGTAATGCAATTATGGTTGCATAATAACAAGTACTAATAAGTAAGCCTGGCCAAGGTCATTAATCCTACAGAGACGTACCGGGTATGCATCATATCATAATACTTGGATAAGTACAATAATAAAAACAAAAATATTTTGTATATTGTGATGTATGTTTTTGTACTATTTCGTTCGCTTTAAATTCTTTTTTTATGTATTTCCTTATATTTTGTAAGCTTAGTGCTGCACATTATTATTAAACTGTTAAATGCCGTTCACACATGTACCTTGTATATCTAAGTGACAATTAATAATAAATAAATAAATAAATAAATAAAATAAATGGAAAGAAATTTTATTAATACTGGGACACTTTATAAAAATATGTACAAAACTCACCTTCTTAAGCAGATTTATGAAGTAGCTTGGTTGTCGTTATCACAAACTGGAGAACTTCTATAATAACTGTGTAGCATCAGATATGTTTCTACAGTTGTCTCAGTAAGCGATGTTCGCTGTGGTGAAAAAAATATGTTTGTATTTTGAAAAAGACCGTTCGACATCTGCGGAAGTAATACAGGCATAAGTAAAACACTCTGTGAACTCACTTAACGCAGCTGTAGATGCACCATCACAAACTTGTCTTAATTTGGTAAAATCATGATCTTTCCGTAATACACTCTCGAATTTTTCAATAATGGGCTTATTTTTTGCGTCATTTATAGTCTGTAGCTGTGTATTTACGTCGTCCACTATTTGCAGTGATTCCACTAACGACAACGAAGTATTTTGCAATTTTTCTATTGCGTCGTGTAGTCCTCTATAATTGTTATAAATAGTTTTTAAATCTGTTTCAAGGGAAACATCTTGAAAGCTTGTCTGGCTTTCCTTAATAGCTGCAGCCTCGTTAGGGTTGAACTGTAGTATCACAGCTTTTACTTATTGAAAATATTCAGCATAATAAAAAGCTGCCTTCAACCACGTTCCCCAACGTGTAAGAATCGGCTCTGGTGGTTCCGGAATACCAGGACACAGTGTGTGAAATGCTCGAAGCCGTTTAGGAGATTTGAGAAATACTTTTTTTGTATTTGCTATTAATTCATCTACCTCTGGAAAACATTTTCGAATCGTTTCTGCTACAATGGAACACATGCACTTTACACGTAACATGTAAAAACCTACAATCGTCTCTTTGAAGAAAACGGCCCACCAAACGCATTGTCACAGCACCGTCGGTCATAAGCATCAACACTTGACTTGTTGACAGTTCAAATTTTTCGTAAGTCTCCAACACCACCCGCGTAATTGTTTCGCCAGTACACGCAGTTAGTCTTTTGCTAGCTAGTAAAAGCGGAAATGTTGGTTTAACAGGGTCGAGTACACGTACTATAACATTTAAAATAGATTTTTTTTACAATCTATCGTCTCGTCAACACATAACCACAGCCGTGTATTTTTTAATGCACATTTAATCCTATTTACAATGTCTTCACGAACACTTGGTACATATCTACGTAACGATGAACGACTTGGTAAATTCACCTGGGGATTGTATTTATTCCAAACTCCCGAAATGCTGGTTTATCCAATATGCGCAGGGGAACATCACAGGCAATCAGCATTAACAGTAAATCAAACATAAACTGAGGTTCCAAAGAAGACACGCCATTTTTTAAATTTCTATGCCGGTTACTATTGACATGAATTTTGCAGCCGTATTTATTCCAGCACATGAAGTCTTGATCACAAACTTTACAAATTATTTTACATCCATCATAGAATAAATCCGGAAATTCACCGATAAATTTATTCACTTTATCAGCGTACGGTCGTTTTCTACTCTTTACGCTCAACATTATTTATTATTTATCAGTACTCTATGCATCGGCCGACAGATAACAACTGAAGTGTGTCGTGTCATCGTCATCGTAAACAAGAGCGCGATGGCATTGGTATTGCGCCCTACCCTGAATCTACCATCGCTTGGCCAGGCACACTAATAAGAAGCACATTATTTGATAATTACATCACACGCCCCTTATAATATAAAAAATACAGAAATAAAATTTTGAATACAAAAATTTATGTTTAATTTTTCTGGTCGTTTTACCACACGGCCACTTCGCGTAACAGTATTGTGATAATTGGAACTGTTTCTACAAACACTCGAATCAGTACGCGAACCATTAACACTGAAATTTTCTTTCGTAGGTCTTTCGGATGTCCTTCTCGGTGAGGTCATGACATCGTCGGTAGTAACGTTTTCTGACTGGGTCTCTATTTTCTCATATGTAGGTGACAATTGTCTAAAGGATCTTAAATGTACTCTCTTTCTGCGGTATTCGGCATCATCATCATCAGTACGGATTTGATAATCGTTAGGTCCTGATTTATTCAGCACAATTGCTGGTTTCCAGTTACGAACTCCTTTTTGAATAATTACTCTCCTATTTGGTTTCAAATCTGATAGTTTCTTATCACCCCTATCATGGTAATAAGCTTGTTTTACTTGCCTTTGTTTTAATTTTTCTTTGACACCACCTACTGGGTACTTCGGTTTGAGTATTTTCTTTGGAACAGGAAGAGTTGTACGAAGCTTCCTCCCATTAACAAATCACAAGGTGCAGGTAGGTCTTGTTTGGGTGTAACGTTGTAGTTTAAGATAGACAGAAACGGGTCTCTACCATCTTTTGTAGCCTTGACTAGCAACCCTTTCACTGTTTGAATAGCCCTTTCCACCATGTCATTGGAACGTGGATAGTATGGACTAGATGTTGTCAACTTAATTTTATATTTTTCAGCAAAATTGGTAAAAGCAGCGGAGTCGAATGGTGGTCCATTGTCTGAGAATATTTCTAAGGGTAGACCGTACATCGAAAAAATATTTTTTAATGTAGAAATCACATTTTCAGCTGTCTTGTCATGTAGTTTATTAATAACAACAAATTTACTAAAATAGTCAACTACGACTAAAAAATTTAGCTTACTAAAAGACTTAAAATCAATACCTATTTTTTTCCCAAGGTATATCAGGTACTTTGTGTGGTTTAAGCTGTTCCTTTTCATTGCTCCTAGCATATTCTTGACAAATACGACAACTGAGAACTCTTTTTTCAATGTCTTCGTTAATACCGGGCCAGTAAATGCTTTCTTGAGCCAATCTCTTAGGGAGATTACGCCTTGATGTGCTTTGTGCATTAACTCTAAGAATTCATGTTGTAGGCTTAAAGGAATAATAAGTCTTTTGTGGTAAAATAGGACATTTTGATGCAGGTAAACTTCATTTCTAATGTACCAATATTTTTTTAATTCTGGTGGTATGTTATTTTTATGTCGAGGCCAGCCTTGGAGACTATAATATTTTAATTTTTGACATACAGAATCATCGTTTAAAGCATGAACAAATCGTTGTTCATTTTCAGGAGATGTTGCTATAACGGAGTATACCAACAGCTGATTGTCCAAATAATCGGTAATAATAATGCTAGAATTTGGGTCTCTGCTTAGTGCATCGGCCACATGCATCTGCTTACCTGGGACGTAAACTAGATTGAATTGATATCTCAAAAGTCTTATTGCTAAGCGTTGGATTCTATGCGATAGTTCATCTAGAGGTTTTTTAAGTAAGCCCAAAAGTGGTCTGTGATCTGTTTCAATTAAAAACACCCTTCCATAGAGGAAAAAAGTGAAATCTCTCGCAGCCATACACCAAGGCCAATAATTCTTTTTCAATATGGTTATATCGCTGTTGTGTTGGTGTAAGATATACTGAATCGTACTCTATAGGATGATTTTCTTGTGATTTAAAAACACCTATGCCCCAGGTGCTAGCGTCCACAGACAGCGTCGTTCCTTTTGAAGAATCAAAGTATGAAAGAACAGGTGTATTCATCACTAATTGTTTTAAGTGGTTAAAGCATTTTTCTTCATTTTCTGTCCATAACCAGTCCACTTTGTTACTGAGAAGTTTCCTCAAGGTACTTGTTTCGTTTGATAAGTTTGGGACAAATTTTGTTAAGTACACAATCATGCCCAGGAAACGTTGCAAGTCTTTTTTATTTTTTGGTGAGGACATTTCATTTATGGCTCGAGTCTTTTTCTTCATCTGGAGTGATGCCCGAATCACTAATTATATGACCAAGAAATTTCACACTTGTCACGAAAAATTTAGATTTTTGCAAATTTAAGGTAAGTCCACTTTCCGATATTTTTGTAAAGACATTGTCTAGGTTTGTGTTATGTTCTTCTAGAATACGACCAAATACTAAAATGTCATCAAAATAGGCGATTACCCCGCACACACCCTCCAAAGTCTCATGGATAAATCTCTGAAAGATCTCTGGTGCCGAAGAGATACCATATGGTAACCGTAGGTAACGAAACCTTCCCCACTTCGTTCCGATAGTACAGAGTTTTGACGCTTCATTATCTAAAGGTATTTGTAAAAAAGTCTGGAAGCGTCAAGTAATGAGAAGTATCTTGCTCCACTCAGTTCACTAAAAAGAGAGTCTATTGTTGGAATTTGGAAGATTTCACGTTTTATATATACGTTTAATTGTCTAGGGTCCATACATATGCGTATATCCCCATTTGATTTGGGTGCTATTACAATTGGATGAACCCAATCAGTTGGTTCCTTAACCGGAATGATAATATTTTCTGCAACCATTTCATCAAGCTTTTGTTTTACCCTGTTTTTTAAAGCCAATGGGATTTTCCTCGCAACACTTATATGTGGTATAGCATCATCACGCAACGTTATTTTGTATGTTTTGTTTACTTTACCAATACCTGAAAACACTGCTTTTTGTTTTTCTATAATGTCCTGAACAGATAAAGAGTTTTTTAAATTAATGTCTATCATTTTCACACATTTTTTCTGTGCTTTCTCCGGATTTATTACTTTTAATTCACTCGCGGCTTGAAGTCCCAAAATAGAAGAAGCATTTTTAGATTTCAACACATAAAACAAAAATTTACCGCTATGTCCGTTGAACAAACAATTTAGAGAAATTTTTCCACAAACCTCTATTTTATGTCCAGTATAAGATGGAAGAATCGTAGCTGTTTTGGTCAGTTCATTATCACTTAGTTCAAGTTGTTTAAAATCAGTTCAGTTGAGAATGTTCACTTGGCTGCTAGTATCAATTTTTAAATCAATTCTCGCTTTTGATACAGGTATTGTTTCATACCATTCTATCGAGTTCACATTAGAGTCAATAATTGTCCAGACAACATGATTTTCATTATCACTATCATAATTTTCATTATTATGTTTACTGCTTTCACCACAGTTTTCGTCTATTTCATGAACAAATTTACTTTTACAGAATTTTCGATAATGTCCCCGTTTTTTGTAACGACTACAATACCGATTACTAGCTAGACATTTGTCCGGATCATGCACTAACCCGCAGTTATTACAGTTATTACCTTTTCTGCTGCCAGCATACGCATTTTTACCTTGATAAATTAACTCCTATATGAAAAAGTCTATCTGACAGCACATTTTTGTCACTTTGATAGCGACAAAAAAAGCGCATCACCGATAAAAATACTTGTTCCTCAAAATCAGAGTACATCTAGTAGTCGCACGTCACTTTAAAGATAATTATTGTTGTTGTTCGTTCACATATTCTGTCGTTAATTTATCTTGCCAAAAAACACTCGAGCTTTTCTTTTATGGATAAATTTCTTTTTTAACTCAAAATTTTGCCAATCAGTAATTTTGCTCGAAAAACTGACATTTGACAAAATCGCTCGACCTGCCGTCTCGCGATTTTTTCATGTCAGTTTTTCTTATAAAATTACTGATTGGCAAAATTATTTCGTTACAAAGAGAAATTTATCCGATAAAAAAAAAGCTCTTGTGCTTTTACTGTTGATAACATTGATTTCCATAAGATTGTCCTGAGGCCAGTCCTGTATTTAGTTTACGTTGTTTGAAATTTTTATGATTCCCGCTCCGTCTGTCAACCGCATGCACATAAATACTTTCATCTTTGCAAATTTCCTTCTGCGTGATTACACTACTTTCCATTGAGTGACAAATCTGTATCGCCTCAGATTACTTTAAATCCGAATGCCGCAGTAGGTTTTCTTGGATACGAGAGTCTAGAATTCCTAAGACAAGTTTATCTCGAATTAAGACGTCTTTTTCTTTAAAATCACAGGTGGATGCCAGCTGTCGGAGAGCAGTAACAAACTGATCATTTGGAAGCTGATCTCGTTTGAAAAATTTAAAGTGTTCATATACAAGGTTTTTTATGGGGTTGCAATATTCTTCAAATTTTTTCAACACTACGTCGAGTTTTGTTCCATCGTCCCTCGTACCATATTCGAATGTGTTGTATATGTACTTGCAAACCTTCATCACCCAAAAGGTTTAATAAAATTGCGATTTTAACATCGTCTGCTTTACTATTTTTTCCACTAGCCAAGAGATAATTTTCGAATTTTTGTTTCCACAGTTTCCAGTGATTTGCAATGTCGCCAATGAAGTGGAACTCCTCTGGTACTTTTACGTGGTTTGCCATCGTTATAGTAGTATTTTTGCACTAACTACAAGATTAACCTCAAGTACCTTAGAATGTTCACATATAATTACAATATTGGGCACAATATTGCAAAATTGGTTTTCCACTATCTAACCTGTGCGAAATTATGACTCCGAAGTGCACTTTTTAGCTGCCACCATGTAACATATCTCACATATATATATTAATTAACATATAGTCTGTATTCGGTAGTTAGTAGCTTTTAATTAAAGAGGCTGGAATTTTCACTAGGAAGTAATTTATTAACAATGCATGGACTACATAAACATAGTAAAAAAACATAAACCGCCATACTGTCAAAGATATCAAACTATTGTCAAAAACACATGCCTATGCGCATGTCAGGTTATAAAATATAGTCAATGAAGTAGAGGTTCCCCTCTACTTCATTGAATATAGTTTACATGGAAAGTTCAAGTAATGCAATTATGGTTGCATAATAACAAGTACTAATAAGAAGCACATTATTTGATAATTACATCACAAGAATACTCTTCTACTTGAACGGAATTCTTATTTACTGGAACTCCTAGTGAATCGCTGCATCATCTGAAGAGCATTTCTCTGAGGAGGCCTCAAAAGTTTCCCCCTCTTGTTATTTATACGAACTAGGCGAATCTCACCATCTTTACCAGGAAATAATTCACTAACACGACGAAGTGGCCAGTCTATTCGTATTCCGTTATCATGGCCAATGAGTACTGCCTCTCCCAAGGAAATTTGTCGTGCTGGTTTTTTTATTAGAGAAAGAAACTCTTTGACTGTCCCAAATATTCATTACGAAAACGGCGACGTAGATCATCTCTTAACTTCTGTTTATATCGCATTCTACGACATAAAGACATTTTGTTTATGGTATCTGAGTCAGGCATACCATATTCAGCTTGATTCTGAACAAACATAGATGGCGTCAATGCCACTAGTTCATTCGTGTTACTTGACATATATGTGAGAGGTCTTAAATTAATTATAGACTCACTTTTCACATAGTTGCTTCATTAGTCCAACCAAATGTTCCCAAAAATCTCCCCACCATGAGGCGGTTAGTGATTGAATTTCCACGAAGTCCATTGAACTGCACTGGGCTGCTTGATCATTTCCCAGTCCAGTTTATTAAGAGCATTTAAAGAACCGACAAAATTTGTCCCGTTGCACTATAAATGACGGCGACGTCTAGCAACGAATCGACGCCATACTTGAAGAAAGCTATGAGTGGATAAAGAGGTTGTCAATTCAAAGTGCACGGCACGATATACGACGCAAGTAAACAAACATATCCAGGCCTTTTCACCAGCCTTTAAATGTAGTGGACCCGCAAAAGTCAATACCCATCACTTCAAAAACCACGGCATCACGAACGCGATCCAGAGGTAAAGACTGGGAATTGGATTCCAGTTTCTTTGCGTTATGTCTTTCGCACACTACAAATTTCGACATCACCGACCGAATTGCGCGTCTCCCAGCAAATACCCAATATTTCTCTCGCAGTAAACTTAAAGGTCCTTGAGTACCCACATGACATGAATGCACATGAAAATCAAAAATTAAACGTCTCACTATAACGTGGGTAACAGGTAAGATCACGGGAAAACGAAAGTCTTTGGCATCACTTCTATAAATACACGGGATTTTATACGAATCAAATCGAATTCGTCTTGAAAAGGATTTAAACTACTCAATCTTTTGTCCTCAATTCCAGAAAAAACCACTTTGTATAGTTTTAAGAATATACATCTCAGCTTTGTTGATTTCCTCAACAGACAATTGACCTATCACCCTTTGTGCGGGTGTTCTAGTATTGTAAAGAAAGCGAAATACCCATCCCATCATTCTAATGATCTTGTTTATTTCGAAAAATATGTCAAATGCCAATCATCAGAACTGCAATTGAGCATAGTAGTGACTAATATTTACTTCTTCTCTCTATTGATTTCATATTCATCGCAACCAATAACTTCTTGCGGCCAAAATGCTTCTATTTTGTAGAACCAACTCGGGCCCTCTCACCATTTGTAATGGTCGTGCGGAACAGCCGTGCGAAGATAAATCAGCCAGAATGTGTGCAGACTACAATTCTGAGTTTCTCCCCCATATTTTATCCAACGAGGAATTTCGATATTCAGCAGTTGCGGTAGATCTTTTAACCGAGATCGAAAATTTTGCTCAAACTCCTCACTTATTGGTGTATCCCAACTTATCTGTTCTTTCCAAGTCTGTTGTAATATCAGTTTCGGATACAAAGTGACAGGGCTGGCAAATCCAAGGGGATCGAAAACTCTTTGAGCCATTGAAAGTATTAATCTGTTGGTTGTAACTTGAGTTTGAATATCTTCAGCATATTTCATACAATCTTCTTTTATAAAACGAGTATCTTTATTAGTATTCTAAGACAGACCAAGTACAGGTACAGGAGGCACATTTATACCCAAATCTTGAGTAAACTCTCACCCTCTTAAGTCTAAACTTGCTGCTGCCATGACAGCAGAGGACTCCTGCCTGAACTTAATTAGCGAATCTCCATATAGTACACAATTGTCAACGTAGCAACTTTTGGCCAATTTTAATATTGTTTCGGATGAATATACTGCATCGGATCTGCAATCCTACTTTCTGAGAGTTAATAATGAATGGTAGCACCAAGCAAAAACGGACTGTTACTTACACCAAATACTACTCTTCGATGCCTGTATACAATTTCCTCACCATTCTCATCGATCCAAAGGAACGTTAAAAAAATTTCAGATACATGAACTTTAATCTGCCAAAATGCGTTTCAAATGTCTGAAATAACGCCTATTCGATGCTCCCTGAATATTAACAGAATCGACAGTGTCAACTTGATTAAATTAAATCTCCAAACAATGATTTAAGGATGGTTTTTTTTTCTCTAGATGATGCATCAAAAACGGGAAGAATTTTGGACGTAACACTACTATCTTTTATAACAGGTCTGTGTGGTAGATAATGAACCTCTTCACCAGTTTCACATATAACAACCTTTTCAATGATTTATTCTTCGCACCATTCTTTGAAAATACGAAAATAAGAATCTAACAGTTTATTATTCTTCAATTCGTTCAACAACATAATTATCAGACAGTGGTGGATGTCCTTCCAACCATGGTAATCTTATTTTATATCTCTTGTCTGGTCCCTACGAAATAGTTTCTAGGAAAAGTTCCTTTACAGCTAGAGCGGCTTCTTCACGTGACTTCTTCGAGGGCTCGGAAATTCCTAAAACATCTAACTCCCATAAATTGCGCACACACGCATCATTTATTAAAAGCGAAAGTGTTGCCATACTTGTGCTACCCAGTGAAATACTTAAAGGGATTTTACTCATCAAAGTCCATCCAAGAAGTCTCAATGGCCACCAAACCACATTTTAAAATATGCACCTTCCTATGCATAACTTCCCACCAACGTCGGCTCCTATCAATAATTTAATTGGAGTCGAATCCATGCTCACATATTAGAAGGCCAAGACATTTCAACTCCTTCGTCCAAGAACCAATACATGTTCCTATAGCCGGACGCCCAAGGAGTAAAGTGTCTAAAATCTATCTATCTGTTAAAAATTCCCGGCTCCTTCGCCATTCTATATCCGGTAAAATTGTTTATTTCATACTGTACGGTAAATCCTTGTTTGCGTTATTATTTTCAATGTGGTAAGTACATTATTACAGTATCACAGCCGATAAAAGGTTACTAGACAACTTACTGGACTTTTCTTATTAAGAGAATAAAACGTCAAAATGTAACTTTTTTGACAAATTTAATTAAAACTAAATAATCCTTATCGTACCTTCCAGCAGATCTCTTGGGAATCAGTTTTCTCGGTGCTTCCAGATTTGAATAAAATTTTATTCGACAGGTCACAATCTTGATTAGATTCCATTTTCAACATTTCAGATGACAAGTTCAAATAAATAAATCAACAAATAAAACATACACCGCTGCCATGCAACAAAAGCAGATAATGCTTTTAAAAAATAAAAAATTAACACCTTTTAATTTCAAGATACGAGAAATATTAATACAAACTTTCTATGACAAGTAGCAGAGAATCGCAGCTCTCACCTAGCAGAGTAACCAGACTATTCATTAACTGTCAAACATTCTGTCAAACACAACATTATTACGAATGGAGATTTACCATATTATGTTCGTCCGCGCAGATTAGATGTTCAAAAGTTCAATATCGTGAAAAAGGGTTTAGGCAAATGGTGGAACTAGGTATTTGTAGACCTTCAGATTCACCTGCTGACTTAAACTTATTTTTATTTATTTAGACGATATATTAGTAACAAGTAGGTGTGTGTGATCAGTAACATCACGAGTATTTAAAGACTTTATTTGAAAGACTTGATCATTTTGGTATTAATATTAAACCATCTAAATGTGTGTTTGGGGTAAAAGAATTTAATTTCTTGAGACATAACATATCATTAAACGGTATTCTCCCAACAGAAAAGCGAGTAGAAATAATAACAAATTTCCTTCGTCCTTCTACACTCAAACAACTACAAAGATTTATTGGTATTGTCAATTTTTATCATCGATTCTTTCCTAATTTTGCTAAAATTTTAATTCCATCACATATTTTTAGTACTCAATTGCAACATAATCATATTAAAAATATTGAAAATTGGACAAAAGAATATTCTGACAGTTTCGACAAGGTGCGAAAAGCATGTTCAAATGCCATTACACTTACACACCCGAGTAACATGGATGATATAACATTAACTCTCACGGTAGACTGTTCTAATATCGCTATGGGAGCAGTATTAGAGCAGATGTCCGATGAGGAATGTAAACCTTTAGCTTTCTTTTCTCGAAAATTATCAAAAATATTCAGCTTTCCATAAAGAAATGCTCTACGAGGCCATAAAGCATTATAGATACATGATAGAGGGTAGAAAATTCAACTGTTTTGCTGATCATAAGCCGTTAACAAAAACTTTGTTCTCTAAAATAGAAAGAAGTCTGAGACAAACACGACACTTGGAATGCATCACACCGTTCACAAATGATATCAGATACAATAAAGGAAAAAACAATTTCGTCGCGGATACGCTTTCGCTTGTAGATGACGTAAAGCGTTGAGTTCAAAACAGATTCATTGTCAGAAAGTGATATTAACCAAAAAAAATGTAAATAATGAGCAGATGGCTAATTTTTTCTCACATATGAGTGACATTAATCAAATTAATTCATCAGATTTTAATTTAGAAATTTTAAGAAAGAAACAACTCGAGGATCAGGAACTAAAAACATTAATAACAAAACAAATTGTAGGAACAAAAAAATATTAAGTATGTACTACAAAAAATTAAAATCCCAAATTCTAATAATGACATTTGGTGTGATGTTTCTACTTCCAACATTAGACCCTATATACCCAAAGAAATTAGACGAACAGTTTTCGAAATCGTTCACAGTTTAACACATTCAGGGGTATGGGCAACAAAAAGGCTAATAACTAGTAAATATTTCTGGCCAAAAATGAATAAGGACTGCAACATTTGGACAAAGACGTGTATTAACTGTCAAGCATCCAAGGTAAGCAGGCGCACCAAAACACAGATTCGAGCAAACACTAAATATTATTATTGCAGGTCCATTACTCCCCTTCAGGAGTTTGTTCTTGCATACTGACTGTAGTAGAGCGTTTTTCGCGATGGTCTGAGGCTTATCCGTTGAATAATATAACGGCAGAGACGGTTGCCAAAACATTGTTTCAACAATACGTGTGCCGTTTTGGTATCTCTCTTTACATAACCACGGATCAGGGAGTGCAGTTCGAATCAAGACTATTTTCAGAATTTTTAGTTTCTTGGTTTTCATAGAATCCACACAACCACATATCATCTACAAAGTAATGGAATGGTTGAAAGATAACATAGAGCTTTGAAAGCAGTTTTAGCAGCTAGAGCCTAGAGCGAATACGCGTATCTGGAAAAGAAGAAATTTCTATTACTTTATTAGGGTTTAGAACCATGATAAAAGAAGACTGTGAAGAGTGTTCATCTGCAGAACTTGTTTCTGGACAACCTCTATGTCTTCCGGGAGAATTCTTCGTTAATTCTCACGAGAACCCGAATATTCCGTTTTTTTATTTCAAAATAACGGGAAAATTTTAATAATTTCAAACCAATCAAGACGAAACATCACTCGTTAGAAAAACCATTTATTAATCCTGACATTAAGACATGTAATTATGTTTTCATTGGAACTGAAGAATTGAGACCTTCTTCATCTCCAGTATATGAGGGACCCTTTAAGGTGGTGTCACGAACAGAAAAGGTGATTTGCATAAATAAGCATAATAAAGAGATCAGAATTAGTTTGGATAGGGTTAAACCCGCTTATTTCTTAAACAAAAATTTAGATATAGTTGAGAAGAAAATTATTAAAAAAGTGAGATTTGCAATAGATTTCTTAAATGGTTAGGTAATATTCATTTGAAGGGAGTATTTGTGGCGTACTTGCACACTTACTAGCATTGTTGATACTTCCAAGCCTTGGTAATATTACCAACCAATCACTGTCAAACGTTAACAGTTATGTTAATTATTTTATTCCTGTTTATGGTAGCTACGGAAATGATTATTATTAATGATATTTTAATAACTACTAATTGATATTTTTTAACATACATTTTCGTATTTCTCCTCGAATAAACATTTTAAATCTGCTGTGTTTGATTAATTCTGGTAAAGAACAAAAACGTACATTTGTCAAATTCCAGTCTAATGGGATTTTCGTGAAACTAACTGTTGACACTTTTGGTGATTGATATTTAAAAAAAGGATGTCTTCCCTCGGGACGGTTTGTGATTTTTTTTTCAAGATTTTAACTGGTTTGACAAAAATCATTATTTTTTGAAAAATTCCCTTTAAAAAAAATTAATTAATTTCTTCCTTAACGTTTCAATAAATGACGCTCAGATTATATGAAATTTGTTACACGTCTTGGTAGCAATACATTTTTTAAAACAAACCTAGTACCAACAGCATGTATCACCACTTAATACTCTTTATTGAAGTGTGCACTATTTCCATATACAACTTTCATACACAAGTTCAACAAAAATAAATTAAAATCAATGAAAGATTTTGAGAAACATTCATATTTCCGAAAATTTTAATAAAATTCAAATTTTATTAGATGTCAAGTATTTTGAAAACAAAATCCAAAAAGGTATTTAAAACATTTACAACTGCAATTTTTGTAATAAATGAGCCAATTTAGTCGAACATAAAGCTTTGGATGCGACTCCTCCATAATAAGGCTTTATTGAACTCGTATTATTTATCCAATAAGGCCTTACATTATGGATTTGTTACATAAATAGCTATTTTACGTATGAATGTATGTACATACGTTGACTTTTTCACATTCAGTTAAGGAGTGTATAATAAAGCTGGTCTAATAATTTTTATTTTATTAAAAAAAGAGTAGGTACATTATAAAAAAAAGGTAAATGTTTACTATAAAAATATTTTCGGAATAATAAACAGCTTGTGCTAAACATTTTTTGGCACAATTGCTTGCAAGACTAAAGGCGCCGTTTCTTGAGTAGACTGAATAGGAACAAGATGACCATAGTAATCTTTTTTCCACCCATACTTTAAGGAATCGAGATGGTAGTCAGTCCATTCCTGAACCTAAAAAATTGGTAATGTTGACACATTAGTTGCGAGAAAATTACTCATCTACCATTATCATACCTGAAAATATGCACTGAGAATATGTTGCTCCGCAGAGTTTTCAGTATAGGAGGAAACGTAGTCAAATTGAATGCCAATTTTAGTCCTTGCCTTGACGTAGTTCTATTGTACAAAAATGAAGAGTACAGGGGAAAAAAAGAAAAAAATAGTTTAGGAGAAACACGACTTTTCAATTTATATACTCCTACATATTACCCTGTACAGTGCAATTTAAATTCGCTCTAGCATACGATTCTCATTGTTTGAACTTTTACCAGATTTTAATATATTTCAGCCATGCCTTCGCACCTTTATCTCAAATTAACTTTTTTTTGACATTCATCCTTTTTATATTTCCTGGGGACTGATATAATTTTAAAAGAAAACTGAGTCCTGAAATCACTATTTCAGATTTAACAACAGTTTTATTTTAAAAAAATCTCGATTTCTCGACATAATTCCTTGTTTTTTCTTAGTGGAGACAGGAAATATTTTTTTAATTTGTTGAACACAAAGATGTAGTACCTATTCCGTCCTGATATGACAAGCAAAAACAAGATATATTCCTTTAGATAATCCAGTTTGTCCTGTATGTCAGATATTTTGGTTACTTTGTCACTTTTTTCCGTCTTGTCCAAACAAAATATGCAAATATTTTTATTTATAGAATGATATATAATGTGTATTGATATAATCATAAACATTTACAAAAGTTTTTCACCCGTCAGATTGTGACAGCCCAACCCCCCCCTCGTATATTTATTATATAATTTCTATTTTATTTCTAAGTCTCACCTGTCGTGAAGCGACAGGTAATACTGATTTAATTAATTGGCCTTTTTTTGTGATCGTCTAGTTTTAGTGGTAGGACCCTAAATTTGTTGTGTTATTGTAACCTCACAGGTACGTTTATAAAGTTTGGTATTACTTTGTTTCATTTATCAGGTTTAAATTTGCTTTAATTTGATTGGTATACCTGTAGTAATTATTATGACCCCTAACCTGCACTGCACTGATATCTGTTTGAAAAGAGTATTCAATATAAGATTTGACTTTATGTTTATTATTATTAATGTGCTTAGAATTCACTTTTGTACCTGAAAGTAGAAATAAGTCAAGGAAACTCAAATACCGTTTGTACACCTTTTATTTCTATACTGAGACAACTGTCTACAAGAAATAGATTATAAAACTTACATGAACAAAACCTTGTTACATGTACAGTGGACAACCGTCCACGAAAAATACATTTAGCTAGTTGAACCTGCAATGTAACCAAACCTGGTTACATGCGCGGAAACTTCCGCTTCGTCGTTTAAATGACATATGTAGAACTCTACATATGGGTGCAAGAGAAACTTCCCTTGTATGTGGAACAGAGTGTCTCCCGTCACATGAACCGGCCAGAGGCCGACAACCATGCCTTGTTTTGAATTCGCGGGCTGGTGCTACCATAAAACAGTATCACAGACACAACTGACGCTTGGCCAACGAAGATTCGATGCATATGCGGAACCCCGACATATGACGAGCACTGCCCGTATTATTTTAAGTTTTCAATGCATATGCGGAATCCCGACATATGACGAGCACTGCCCGTATTATTTTGAGTTGTCGAATACAGGCCGCCAATCAAGGCTTAAACCAACCTGAAACGAACTACTCCGTAGATTTGTTAATTTGGCCGTCGCCGCTTGTGTTGTGGCACGCTTATGGGAGCGGTAGCCATAAATCATTAATCGGTGTATACTGGTTGGCTGGACCCGAACCCTTGCCGAGAGGCAAGGTCCGTGCCCAGATAACCGCATGTTTTTGTTGTCGGCGCCTCACCGTCTTACAGGACAGCGGCACTCTGATCCACATATGGGTAATGCACTTTTATGAAATTACAAATATTGCAGATTTAACTGGACATTAATTCTTTGACATATTATCTTATTTTAGACCTGGCTTGAAAAATAAAGGAAAAGTTCCAACTATTATCGGAATTAATATTGAATGTTCTAATTATTAATAAACATGTAATGAGCAGTGCATTATAACAAAAAAGGCCCTATCTATAAATCATGTGGTACCACCCAGTCAGATATTGTTAGAAACCGCGAAACCCAAGCATATAGAGTCGTACTTTGGTTAGCGTTGCCATTTTACTCGAAACAAAAGAAATTGCCTTAATTTTACGATCTTTTTACTGGACTCGAGTACGTAGCAAATGGCAACGCAGTATAATAATTATTTAGGTGACATCCTTACCAATTCTGGTATACACGGAGAGTTCCGCGGGGCCCACTCCCCGGATTCCCTGAGTAACGCCTGAGTTACTCGCCTCCATGTCGACGGCGGTGTCGGCGGCAAGCGCACGCTGGGGGGCAATGTTAGTTATAACGGCAAGACAGGGCCACTCTCTTATTTCTCGACTCCTCAGAACAAAAGCATAGGCTTGTGGCTGTCAGAGTCGACCTGGTGCCACAGCTAGATTACAAAGAGTCGTACAAACTCTTCGTACCCGGTTCTTTCGAACCAAAGCTAAAAGCTTGGGGGTAGTCAGATGTGGGGCACGAGTCTGCCACGTAGAACTGGACAATCTCCTTGTAGCCGGTTCGTTAGAACCAAAGCGTATAGCTTGGGGCTGTCAGAGATGTGACCACGATCGTAAGCCGCCTCGCGTATTTATATAAGTTCCCGTGAGTGAATTCGTGGTCCAAGCCTGCAAGTTAGACCGAGATAGCCAAACGCTAAGTTTCGCTTCTCTCACGACATTTAATTTACGATGTATTTAGGTGAGAAGTGATATAATGACTCTATGTTTACAGTCTTTGAAATTCTTAGTAAAAACTCATACAACCCTACGTGTTTACGTTGGTTTGTTTATGTTACCTCCTCTCGACTAAAGCATGCTTTGAGATTTTGTACAGTTTTGTCAACGTTTTAAAATACTAAATGAATACTGTGTGTTCTTCACTTAGCTGAATAATTTAGACTCTATAGTTTGAATGCATACGCTTTCTGCCAAAATTATAAGAAAATGATTCAACCCCTTTTATGTAATAGTTAATTTGGAATTTAATGATATAAATGCTTGGAAATAGTTTAGTTTTATGTAAAAATTATAGGAAATTTATTCGCGATGAAGCAGCCCAGGGGTTGGGATGCTTCAAGATATTGGAAAAATTGAAAAAAATTAAATTTCGATTTTTAATTTTTCTCATCTTTTTTATTTTTGATTATTTTTTAAATCTGTCATGCTATGCTACTCAAACATATTTTTCTCTTCTTGTTTAATCGGAAATTACCTTAACATTTTTAATTTAAGTGTTACAACCTTTATATTGAGCTCAGTTTAAAGAAAATCAGCAATGTATAATATTTTATCATCATCTTTCATATTTAATAAGATATTGGGGTTTAAATTTAAAATAACACCAATATGTCATCTTTGAAATCAAATAACAACATTTAAATAATTTATTCATTTCAAAAATTAAAATAATTCTGTATATTTTATTTACAACGAATGCTTGAAAACAGTACCATTTTGTGCCAAAGGAAGCAAATTAAAAATTCAACAAGAAATAGAATTAACAACCCGCATCAGTGGTGGCTGGTGAAATTTAGGTATGTAATATCTTAATATTGGAGCATGCGATACTTTAAGACATAACTATTACAACAAAATGAAGAAGTTTAGCAAAAAAATTGCGATTGAAATTTGCGAAAAAAGTTGGAAAAATTGCGTACCACCAGGTCATTTTTTTAAACAATTCGTAAAATATTTGCAAAATTTTTTTTTTTCAGATTCAGGTGGAAAATATATCGACAGGTTTCAAATTTCACAAAAAATTTAGCATTCTTATGAAGTACACTGTTTTGGAATTTTATTTTAGAATCATTTTTCACTGTGCTGAATTTCCGCCTTATTCTGGAAAAAAAGGTTTTGCACATACATATTTTACAAATTGTTTAAAAAATAATCGGTAAGCACATAATTTTTTTAACATTTTTTCGCAAATTTCAATCGCAATCGCTTGGCGTTTGGGTCCCATTCTCCAATACTAAGATATAATATGACATAGCCTAAATTTCACCAGCCCCCCTGAAACCCAATATTTTAAGCTAAAATTTTTTTTAGTAGCGAATTTGATCAAACTCCTTCGTCATTGTTTGGAGCAAAATGGTAATATGTTTTTGAACATTTGCCGTAAATAAAATCTATGAAGCTACTTTAATTTCAGAAATAAATCAATTATTTAAATGTCGCTTTGTTTTCCTATAGTATTTTCGTAAATTCTGTAGAGTAAAGGAATGTGGATTCAATGGCGTGCATGCGCAGGAAATAATACAATAATAACGATGAAATAATTTGATTAAGAATACCTATGAACTCATATTGATGATTATTAATATTTTCTCTTATAAATTGATACATTTTATTTTAGATATGAAACATTAAGGAAACTTATGTTGTAATTAAATACATTTATCTATATGATCTGAATTTTCTAAACATTAAACAATCAATATATTATTTATTATTTACAAATTGATTAAAGTTCTAATTAAAAAAAAGTCAAATGGATTATTTGTGATTTTCTTTATAAAAAATTGTATTTACAACACCCAAATAAAAAAATGAATATATTTCTTACTCGTTGGTCTGTATTAATCCAGAGGTTTTCTTCCGCTGCTCGAAAATATTTCTTGCATGTTATGCCCATTAGTCATTACACCATGTTTATAGAAATAATAAAATAAGATAAGTGTATAGTCTAAGATCAATTGCATTTCGATTTCCGTGTGTGTAGGTACCTACATACAGTACTATCGGGATATTCGCGACGCATATAGATGATTATTGCTTAATCGAAAGTGAAATATGGGAGTTTGTAAATCTTTTATTGTATCTTATTGTGAATATTGTGATATAGTAAGTGTTGCGCAATGGAGGAACCACGAAAAATTCAAGTCCATCAGTTGCCGGATGTTAAAAAACAGGGTTCGAGAAAACATGACATATAGAGAAAAATATAGTTTTAAATGTTTTTAAAGCATTAACCAGGGATCATCCAATGAAGACCAAAGATGATCTGGCAGGTATATATTTTAGAGTACTAAATTTAATTATTCTGCGGTGATTACTAATTACAGTAAATCAAATTTCATATAAATAAAACTTTTAAATATCTCAAAATATTTAATGCATAAATATATGTATCTAAATCACATACATACAATTTTAAAAAACAAATTCATTTTCAGATCTGTCTATTCTATATCCAATGTTACGTTACGCCCCTGATTGCACCGCTTCACTCGGGTTTATGCGCAAGCGCAATTAACATTTTTCTACCTGTTCTTCGAAAGGGTCCCAAGTCTCCCAACGGTCTTAACATTCTTCTCGTATACGTTATCAATTATTTTAATTACATGGTCCACTGCAGAGATTTTCGGCAAGGGTTTTATTTTTTATATATGGCGGCCTGATCACTTAAACGAAAGAGACGAGTGTATATAAATTGCTTACGACGCGTGTAAAGATTTTATATTTTGTATATATGCTACCCTGTATTTAAATAAATGTTCTTTCACTGTGATACTGATAAATAGCCGACACTTTTTTTGTTCTATTCTACAGAATTTACGAAAACACTATAGTCTGAACACTGAGACGTCACGCTCATGCGACCTATACCACTATTTAACCGGTCTGTTGCGAAAAAATTCTCTCTGTTTGTATCAGTTTTTAGGTTATATCACAGACCATTTGGTTATATTTTCATTATTTGATAATTTAAATGAGGTACATTCGGATTTTAATAACATTTATATAGATTTTTCATTATTTTATTTTTTCATTAGGAGAATAAAATTAATAATAATATAATAATGCTAATACATTAGCTGAATGATTTAAAATAAAATAACATTTTATATAAATAAAATTTGAATCTGATTCATAATACTGACATTAAAAATCCTCAAATATACAATGGTGTCTTTAAATTGGAATAACGAATATTATATTGCCTTAGAATGTAAAGATTTACAGGCAAATGCTATGGCAGTAGATTCAACAGGAACTTACGTTTTATTAGCTGGGTATGTTGTGTCATGTTAATAACTTTATAGTTTTAAATCTTTTAAACATTACTTATTTAGTTTTCTGGCAGCATAGTAATTTAAAAAAATGTACTAATTGCGGGATTAATATTTTTTATTAACCCTCAGACGAAGATATTTAGCTATCCGAAATTTAGAAGATGAATATGAAGTAGTACAGAAATTTCCAAGACAAAGTAAATATGATGTAGGAGCAGCTGAATGGAATCCAACTTCATATCATAAAGAATTATGTGTAATATCAGTAAGTAAATATTATACTGGTGATAAATAAAATATGTTTATGTTCTAATAATTAGTAATTGGAAAAATTATATGTATTTTTTTAGAGCAATCAAAGGTTGGAGGTTCTGACATGGAGAAATGATGAATTAACTCAGACACATTCTTTACGAGCTCATACAAGAGTTATTACAGATCTAAATTGGCATAAGTTTGATCCAAATCTTTTAGCATCATGCTCTGTGGATACTTTTATTCATCTTTGGGACTTACGAGATTCAAGACGTCCAACTTTATCTCTTTCTGCTATTGCAGAAGCTTCACAAGTAAAATGGAATAGGGTTTCGTCCCATTTACTGGCCACTGCACATGATGGTGATATTAAAATATGGGATCAGCGGAAAGGCACTGCACCTGTACAATATATAGCTGCACATGCAGCAAAAATACATGGATTGGACTGGAGGAGTACATCAGAAAACCATATTTGTTCTTCAAGTCAAGACAATACTGTTAAGTTTTTTGACATATCAAACCCTAGAAGAGCAGAGTGTATATTAACAACAAATGCACCTGTTTGGAGAGCAAGATATACTCCTTTTGGAAATGGTTTAATTACAGTTGTTGTACCACAGTTACGTCGTGGAGAAAACAGTTTATTATTGTGGAATACTGCCAATAAGGCAACACCAATGCATACTTTTGTTGGACATAGAGATGTTGTTTTAGAATTTGAGTGGAAAAAACAAAAACCTGGTGAAACAGATTTCCAGCTAGTAACTTGGTCAAAAGATCAGACTTTGCTTGTTTGGAAAATAGAATCTTTTTTGCAAAAGCTATGTGGTCATGAGCCTGAGGAATTGAGAGATCTGGATACATCGAATACAGAGATTATTGAAACTGTAAAGTTACAAAAGAAAGCATCACCAAAAGTGCAACCGCTTCAGCAAGAGTTTTCATTGTTGAATGTACATATACCTAATTTAGAAGTTAAAAAAATGGACCCTGTTGCAAGAATTGTGAATGTTAAGGCTAGTTTTAATAATTTCACAGTAAATTTACAAGTTAATTTTCCTAATGCATATCCTCATGGTGTTCCACCCGTTTTTCAAATTATAACAGGATCTAATATCGATGATACCATAGGGGTTCAACTTTTACAAACATTAAACCATTTAGCTCAGCAAAGAGTATCGAAAAACCGTACTTGTCTGGAACCATGTTTGCGTCAAATGGTTACAACTCTAGAACAATTATCAGCAGATGTTGAAAATGATAGGATATATGAGAGGCCGTATATGGAACCTGCTAATGTGTTTGGAGGTTATAATGATGCATATATTCCATTTCCTAGAACCTCTGGTGCAAAATTTTGTTCAGTTGGAACATTAGTCTGCTTTGGTCGACCTTTTTACACACGTAGACTCTCTAATAAACTTGAAACGACCACACCAAGAGCTCTTTCGGCCTTAGAAAACCTTTTCACTAAACGAACTAATGACTATATGACTGTTTCTGCCTATTATTTCCAAAGACAAAGATCACGAGCTAAACATAACTTTTCAAAGGTTTCCAAAGCAGTGGTTCATATATATGATGCCTTAGGATTGTTTTTTGTGAATAGACAACTTTCCGAAGAATATATACTAGATGGAGATGTTGGCACAATTTGTAAACATAATGCTGCTGCTGCAGCTGTGGTAGGTCGTTGGGATTTAGTTCAAGCATGGACTTTGGCAGAATTAATGGCAGGGCCACAACAAGCTGATGAGGAAATGTCATGGTCTGTGCATCCTTTTGGAAATCTACTGATGCAGTCTTTGTAAGTTGGCATTTTATCTATTTTGATATCTAATATCTGAGGAGTTTATTTTCAAAAAGCAATTTCTGACAAAACGTTTATTGAGATATAGATGGCATTTAACTCATCTTAATGAATTCTTTCAAAAACCGTATATTTATTTTTAGCAAAATACAGTTTCTGTAATTTAAAATACATGATAAATATAGGAGACATATTTTTTTAGTTACAGGTAATTATGTAATTACTCCCGAGATTACTCCTAAAAAAAGTGTTTTGCAGAAATTGTGTTTTGAAAATAAGCTTCTCATCTATCAATCCATTTGTAATAAGAATTATTTCTATATAAAAAAAATCTTATTTATCTAGTATTATACCGTATGGAAGCCAATTGTGTGTGCCAGTCTGAGTAAAGGATGGAATAATGAAATAGATATATACAATGCAACGTATTGGCTTTGGTAATAAAATTTAATCTACATTCCTTCACTCTTTGAGACTCACTATGCAAAAGTCCTTGAGCGCTTCCCGCTACCATATATCTATCTCATTATTTCATTCCTTACTCAGACCGGAGTGCACAATTGGCTTCCATATAGTATTTAAAAATGTTACTAACGTATGGAAAAGTAAATTTTTGCGATATTTTATGTAAATAGAATATTAGCATTGTAATAATACTATTTTCAATTTTCATAAATGAAGTAGAAATAGTACATATTTCATGTCTACAAATTAGATGGGAAGAGATTAAAAACTAAAAAGTAAATTTATTTGATGGATAAATAATATTTGATAATGTTTCTTCGAATTTTCGGTCAGATTACGTATAATTTTTTTTCTAACGCTTCGGTTTATTAAACCATCAGAGTACATTTAAAAAAATTGTTTGAAACATAGTTTTATGTGGTTAAATTACATTATGTATTTAGCCTATTAGTAGTGTTGTGACTAAGGAAAAGCTCGTTAGTACTGTGGAAAGTTAGAAGTGTTGGAAAAGTTGACCGTAGGGAATTCTTGAACATAATTTTAGGAGTTTTCCACTAATTTTTGCCAACTTTAACTTAGAACTGAGTATGTAATTTATTGTTGTTTAATAAACACTTTTAAGCTCCATATATTATTCTTGTGCATTGTGCACATAATAAATATCATTACTGTCACAGTACACATACAAAGGTATGCCGACATGCATGTGTGCTCTGTCTTTCTCACATAATGTGATGTCACAGCGAAGCAAAGCCCCGAGTTTACAATGTATGCATATTAGAACCAAGGAAAAAATTCAATCTTAGAATAATTAAATATAATTTTTTTGCAACAACATTTTCAGTTTGGGATAACATTTTAATAAATACATAACTGCTTGTGCATATAAAATATACAAATTTAATTACAAATCTAATGCTTATAATTAATAAATTTGGACAATTTCTTTTAGATTTTTCTGTGATAGTTTTCTAAACTAATTCTTTGATTAAGTTGCCTTCGTCTAATGTAAATGCGCAATCATCTCAAACAAAGAATTTAATGTTTTTAAACTACTTAGAACATTCCTAAATTTCTTAGATTTATTTTATCCTCCCATTTACAAGCAGCAATCCACAGTTTTGACTCAACTTTTCCAATATTTCAACTATTTCAACTTTTCTGGAAAACTTGCATCTCCAATTATTAGTTAAGTATTTATTTTAATTTTTATTATGAATTTGATGTTATTTGTTTGTCTACTTTAAGCAACCAAACTTTGCAAGATATTTTAGGTTCTTAAAGTTTTGTTCAACATTACACATATTTTACAAAAGCTAAAATAACTGAAAAAGGAAACATTTCTTTTTTTGATACATTAGGGAATTATATTATTATTTTATTTAGTTCTAGTTATCGAATAACGCCCTCTGACTGTTCCTTTGATGTAAAGTCACAGCACAGAGGTTTATTCTCTCAGTAACATACTTTGTAACTGTATAATCATCTAGCAGTGGTGACTGGTGACATTTAGGCTATGTCCTATCTTAGTATTGGAAGAGGGAGTTTTGCAAAAAAAAATGCTATTGGAAATTGCAAAAAAAAATGGAAAAAATGGTGAGCCTCACCTTTTACTAATAAATTTGTAAAATATTTGCAAAACATTTTTTTTTTCAGAATAAGGTGGAAAATGTATCGACAGACTTCAAATTTCATAAAAAAAATATTGATTTTTTCACAAAGTTGCACCTTTTTGAAATTTACAAAACATGGTAAAAAATGAATCAAAAATAAAATTTGGAACGGTGTAACTATAAAAGGCAATATTTTTTGATGAAATTTTAAATCTGTCAACACATTTTTCACCTAATTATGAAAAAAAAATGTTTTGTAAATATTTTACAAATTGTTTAAAAAAATAATAGGTGAGGCTCACAATTTCTTCAACTTTTTTCGCAAAATTTCAATCACAATTTTGTTTTTGCAAAACTTCATTTAGTCTTGATAATTATGCCTTAAAGTATCCTATGCTACAGTATTACGATATAATATGACAGCCTAAATATCACCAGCTGTCACTGGCACTTAGAAGAATCATTTATGTGGTAGTAAGTCCCAAGAAAGGAAAAGAAAAATTAAGAAAATACCACAAATAACATAGACATTGCCTATTTTTATACCCAGTAAAAAAACAAATTTTAAGCATTTAATTTTAAACCATTTTAATTTATAATTCCCCAAAAAGGCGTATAAATTCTGTCAACAATAGGACTTTTTCAGTGAACAAATAGTAATAACCAGTTAGTACAGCTGCCGCAATATAAAGGTTTCCAGATCATCTGTGATTTGAAAGAGAACATGTATCCTTTCTCTCTTCTATAACGTATACAATCCAAAAATAGACAATAAATTACTTGTCTCCATATAACCTGTGCAATTGTCTTCATCTAATCAAAACCAGTTGGTTAGATAGATGGATAGATAGATCAAAACCAGTTTGTTAGATAGAGATTCACAATATTTGGTGTTTGATAAATATTTTGACTGGCCTTAGTATTTTATTTACATATTTGTATTGACTTACAATTTTTTCAGAGTAATGATGAACATTAGCATTGATCATCCAATCTGTGACAAAAAAAAACTTCAATAGACTTAAACAAACTAAAAATTCTAGTTGCTAATTGTTACGTTTTCACATTGTACGATACGATACCGTTGTCCCCGACCGACACAATATCGGGGGGCACGCTAACCCTAAACAATGAAAATATAGGCATGCTTTCAGACTGACCGATAACGATAGCGGTATCGTCCACGGTAACGATGTATCGTTGGATTTGTAGTCCCTCGAACAATGCTGTCGGACGAAAGAAATGCATATGCCTCCGTTTTTTACTTATATAAAATGCGGTTAGAATAAATTTGACAGTTTGACATTTTTTGTAATGTCTCATTTAGTTATAAAAATGTCAATATGTCGATAAGAGAAAATTATTAAAAAATATGACATGAATTATTATTGACAGTATTGATGGATGCTGATAATTATTTAAAATTTTAATGACATATTTCAAGGCACACTTTTAATTTGTTTTTATAACCAGACAGGAATATTAAATATTAGTTAATATTAATAATTAAATATGATACAGTAAAATTGATTGAATTAGTGGAATCTAAGCCCTGTTTATGCGATAAAACCCATGAAGAATATAAAAATAGACAAATTATGAGATAATTGTTGGCTTGAAATATGCCAGTTTTTAGAAGATGGATATAAAAAATTTAATTTGTTTAGGTGATACAGCCATTCGAAAGTGCGTATTGTGTCTTCTTATACTGTCCTGTAGATGAATTAATAAGTAGTTGAATGTAGATTTAGTCATACAAAAATAGTTGAAAAATTTCTGAGGTTCATTTTGTAATCTTTTAAAAAAGGCTCCCTCGATGTATCTAGCCTGTACAATAGGGTGTATTCATTATCGTCTCTTAGCAATTCTTTTCTTTTGCTTCAAGTATAGAAGATAGAGCAAGTAAAGTCTTCTGTTATGTGTTGCCATGACAAGTTTACGCACAAGACTCGGTGAAACCGATGAATATCAGCACGATATTGTGTCGAGCAATTTATTTACGGACAAATGTCCATTAAGTAAACAATAAATAATCAATATTTTCAAAATTTAGATACCAATAGACAACATATAGGAACAAACTAAACAATCTTCTAAAAACAATCAAAACAAAACTACTATAAGAATCGTATTATACCAAATCAAAATGGCATGGAAAAAGTTTGACATCATTAGTGATGCTACTAGTGGAAAAGTTAACAAACATCATATTTTAAAAATTGACATCTGGATAGATATTTCAAGATAATAAAAATAAACTGATATCAGATTATTATAACAAATATTTTGCTAATATAGGTATTAATTTGCTTAATAAAATTATAGAACCCAATAACTACACAAAACATACCAAGTACCCTCAACACCATGTTCCTAACCCCCATAACTAAATACGAACTTATAATGGGTGACAAGAAGATGAGATATTCTTTATTTATCCATAGATAGATAGTATATACATAAAAAAAATAGATATAAAAATAATAGTTACAAACTAATATATTTTATCCAATGTCAGTTTAAAACGATATAAAAAACAAGAGCGCGGCATTCCTTTGTAAACCGACCTAGAACGCATGCCATCCATAGGCGCGCGTAACTTACTTTTCAAGGCTTTTCAATGCATGCCCTACAATATTTTAAAAATCGTTAATTATACACGTAGCACTGACGCTAAATTTATAATATTTTAAACTTGGATAAACTATACTAGTTTACATAATATAGACATATAATATAGAGAAAAAAAAACAAACCTCAAGTAACATCAATTTGGCTGATATACATTATCTTTTATAAAACATAAAAGTTGACTCTTAAATTGGTTAACGGTATTACTAGTCTTATTATGTGAGGAAGAAGATTGAATTGCACAACTTCTTTGTGAAACAGACTTCTAATTGTACTACTCCTAGAAGTTCTTTTAACATGATAGTTATTTACACTAGCCGTTCATGTGTTACACATGTGTACGTCTGTAACAGGCAACAATTGTCGTGTGAGATATTCCGGTAAAATGTTATTAATCATTTTGAAAATAAATGTCATAGTTTGGAAGAAGAGAATCTATTTAATGTTAAGCCATTTTAATGTATTAAGCATTAGCTGACTGTTAGTGAAGCGGTTGCATCTTAATATTATTCGCATTGCCTTATTTTGGAAAACCTGGAGTCTGCTAAAATTTGTACAACTTATATACAACACAGAACAGCAATAGAGAAAATGAGGTAGTATTAAGGTATTATACACAGTTAGTTTAGTAATTGGTTGATATAAATGGAGCCACTCTGCTAAAAAAATCCGATCTTTTTGCCAATTTTCTTTAATATATTCTATATGTTTGTTAAATTTCAGTTCACGATCAATTATTAGGCCTAGATACTTTATTTCCTGAACAATTTCAACTTTTTTACTATATAACTCGATACCAAGATACAGACTAGCAAACTTTTTGTATAGATAATTATTACCCACAAACATAAATTTGGATTTTAATTCATTTACTTTTAGTCTATTGATCTTAAATTTTTCTGTCAATAATTTTAGTTCTAAATTAACAGTACTTACCATTTCCTCAAAATTTCTACTCTCTCTTAGTAAATAAGAGCATCATCAGCAAAAAGATGGATTTTACATTTTTGCAACACATTGCCAAGGTCATTAATATAAAGAATAAATAATAATGGACCCAGTACACTGCCTTGAGGAACCTCAAAGTTGTTTAACTTGGTTTCGATAAATTCCCATTCATTTTTGTTACTTGGTACCTATTTGTTATGTAACTTGTAATCCGGTCTATAACGGTGTTCTTAAATCCATATCTCTTTAGTTTTGATAGTAGTATATTATGGTCAATTGTTTCAAAAAGCATACTTCAGATCAATGAAAACTGCGCAAATCCCAACTCCTGCTCTGTCCAACAACTGCCTACATTCTGAAATTACTAATTGCAAAGCTGTTTCACATGAATGTTTACGACGAAATCCCGATTGATATGTGCATAGAATATTATTTGAATTTATGTACTTGATTATTTGATCATAAACTATTAATTCTAAGATTTTTTCACAAAAAAAGCAGCATATTTACTGGTCTTAACTGTTCGGCCAGATTCGTATTGGGTATTTTTGGTATGGGTACCACTACAGATGTTTTAAAACATTCAGGCATAACACCTTTTTCCAGACTCAAATTAATCACATTTAAAAAAGGATACCCTATTATGTGAAAAAGATTTTTTATGATATCACGTCCGATTTTATCAGTGCTATATTTTTTTCTTTGTTTAGTCACTATTTTATTTAGATCTTGTAGGGTTATATGATTAAATTATGTCATGCTAGAATTTTACCCGGTATACATTCATTAATTATATCAATATCGACATCATCTTTCCCTATGCCTATGATAATACTCTCAATACTACCTACATAATACTGATTCAATACATCCGCCAAGTTGTTATTATATATTACTCCATTACAATTCAAACTTTGCAGAGCGTGTTCCCCCGCTTTTTTTCCAACTAATTATTTTAAGCTTTCCCACATTAATTTTGAATTTGACTTATTACTATCTATATTTCTATCATAAAATATTGTTTTCGCTTCCTTGATAACTTTTACAGTATTGTTTCTTGTCTGCTTGTATTAATTCCAATCCTCATCCTCGCTGTAAAAATAAATTTTTTGTAAGCCCCATTTCTATTTGCAATAGCTTCCCAACAATTATCATCTAACCATCTATTTTCAGCTACCTTTACTTTTATAATTTTTTTTGGTGCTACTATATTTAGTATATCTAATATGTTATTTACAAATGTCTGACTAACAATATTTACATCTGTACAAGAATACTCCTATTCTTTTTCAATTAACAAATTTGTCATTTCATCAAAATTGATCCGATTTCTAATTTCCTTTGTTTGATATTTTAATAAATCCCTACCGTTTTCTACTTTTACTTGAATTATTGAATGGTCTGTTATGATATAATTTTGCTCTACATATGCATTTATTGTATAATCATTACTGACAACAAGATCAATTATGCTACTAGAATTACTACTTACTCAAGTAAAATTTTGTATAAACTGTTTCATGCCATAATTCTCAATACTTTCTTTAAACCTTCTTTTTACATAATCATTTTTTTGAAAAATCAATATTAAAATCACCTGTGAGGATTATACTATGTGTATTATTTTCATCAACATAATCATCTAGCCATTGCAAAAACCTATTATGAAAAAGTGTTATATTAGCACTAGGCGTTCTATAAACAGCAGTCACACTATATAGGACATTTTTAACTTTTATATCAACAGATAATAACCAAAAATTTACATCTAGAATTAACGTTTTTACATTATCAAATTTTATGCCCATTTTAATGAATATTAATACCCCACCTGTGTGACGGCTGCTCGAGTCGCAACGAACGGTGTTATACCCTTTTAATTCTAATTCACTGTCAATAAAATTTTTAGTAATACATGTTTCAGTGAGACAGAATCAAGAGTTTATATTTAAATATATACTCTGATATTTGGTCTTTATTTTTATAATAGTTACAGCGGTCATGCAAGACAGAAATTGCGCACTATCATCCTGTGGTTGCTATTCGTTAATAGGCTATCTTCTTTATTTATTCAACAATTTTTAAGTAACACTTACATTTCCTATATTCAAGTTAAGATTTAGTTTTTCATTTGCTCTAACATAATTCATACACTTTTTATATTCACTCCTGCAAGCACTACTGTGGTGTTCTTCAGCACATAGTGTATACGAAACTTTTTCTTTACAGTTTTGAGCCACATGATTGTATCCTCCACATTTAAAACACCTTTTTACCCAGAAATATTCATATATATTGCAGTTATTCCATCCAACGTGTAATACTTGCTCTTCCTTATTCATTCGATGTCTAAATGTTTCAGTATCGACTTCTACAATCCAATTAAATATTCCTCTTCACACTTTTGTTTTATAAATTCTTTCAAACCTAAAAGTGTCAGCTTCTTGAGGTATTTTATTTTGCCTAAGAATCTGCTCAATCAACTCCTTATCATCTACTTTATTTGCTAATTCTTCCTCCGCAATACCAGTAATGATAACCCTTGGCTTTAATTTTTTTGGAACATTAATTTCATAATTATTTCCCAATTTCGTTTTAATGTTCTCCTTTACAGTATTCAGAGCTTCAGCATTTGAACACTTTAAAATTACTCCTCCATTGCGTGTACTTTTGTGGATATTTAAACCCACTTGCAAGTCCACTGGATTTATATTATGTCTTAAATCGTTTTTAATTTCATTTGTTTCTTTTTCTATTTTGGGTTTAACGACTAAAACATGTTCCTGTTTTACCAAGAATTTCAGCGTACGTTGGTTGGATGTTTTTAGATGGTGCTGCTGATTTATTTTCTTTTACTTCCTTTCTTTCCTCTTGCATTTCATTAATTATTATATTTTGCTGCATAATAACATTGTAACACGCGTCTAACTTTGATTTAAAATCATTCAAAATCTCTTTAATTCCCACACATTCACATGCGGTTGTTGTTTCCAACTTCAATCTTGTACTTCGTGCCGTCATTATTATATTATGGCACTCGCGCCAATATCCATTTGGCATGATGACGGTCTCGGATGCTAGGGCCAGGCAGGACTATTGCCTTTTTACCCTAGTCATCGCTGTAGACCTGGACCGGCCTCGTGCAGGGCGGGTTAACTTACTTTACGAACGGCCCCACTCACAAATGTGAGCGGTGCCGAAGATTTCGGTCAACCTCCCTGGGTCCTGGCTGATGAACCCTGCTGGCTAGGGCCTCTTCTGGCGCTCTTCTGTCTTCGTCTTCTTTCTTCGCCAGCTTGTCACCCCCGGGGGTAGTCATCTGTCTGTCAGGGACTGTGTGGATATTCTGTGACTTGGGATTGACTGCCAGTACACAAAGTGGCAATTGACACATTGTCATCTGGATCATCGGACAAGGTGAGGATGAACTGTGTAGCTCTAGGAGGTGAAGGCCTAAGTGCTTTCTTAGCACTTTCGTCCTTCACGGAGCCAGGGGACAACGGGCACTGGTCGGTTTACTGACCGGCGCCCGCAAGGTTTGTGGGAGGGTGGTTGGTCGTGTCATGTCTTTTCAGTGGGTTTGGTCCATCTGTAAGGAAAGGATTAGTTATACTTACCCGTTATCCAGTAACTGTACCTTCGGCCTCTTGTGCCTCGGTGCGTCGGCCGGATCATAGGAGGTGGCCTCCCTGATCAGCGGGTTCCTGTGCTCCTCAGCTAAGGTGTACAGTTTCTTCGCTCTATCCCGGATGATTTCGGTGACTGGTGTGTACTCCAGGTCCCTGAAGATGTCAGCGTTTCTAACGTACCATGGCGCGCCCACCGCTGTCCTGATGGCCACGTTTTCCACGGCTTGGATCTTCTTCAGATAGGTCTTCGCTTGGTATCCCCATGCTACGGAGGCGTAGGTCAGCTGTGGTCTGATGAGTGCTTTGACTAGCAGAAGCTTGTTCCTCAGACTGAGCCTGCTCTGGTTCCCTACCATCGGGTAGATGAGAGCTCTCGTCCGTTTGTCCTTTACCACGATGGCTTCGGTGTTCTGTCTCCATGTCAGGCCTTTATCCATGATTACGCCAAGGTACTTGACGGAATCGTGCCATTGGATGTCCTCGCCGAACATGGAGACGTGTCCTGTGGGGGTTTCCTTGCGTCCTTTCCTGAAGAGAATCGTCTGGCTTTTCTCCGCGTTGACTGCGACTTTCCACTTGATACACCATTCTTCCAGAAGAGAGGCTGCCTCTTGGAGTCTTCTGGTGGCTGTTCTCGCACTCCAGGATCTGGCCGTGACGGCCGTGTCGTCCGCGTAGAGTGCCATTGCGGTGCCTTCGGCCCTTGGGAGATCAGAGGTGAAGACAGCGAACAGATGGGGTGACAGCACAGAGCCTTGGGGGACTCCGGCTTCCATCGGTCGATACGTGGACACACAGTCCCTGATCTTCACTCGCATCTGTCTCCCGTGCAGGTATGATCTAACTAGTTTGACGAGTGCAATGGGATAACCCATACTCATCATTTTAGCTAGTAGACCATCGTGCCAGACCCTGTCGAAAGCCTTCGCAACGTCCAGGAGTAGTGCCGCCGTGACCTGTCTTTGGTTGAAACCTTTGGTGACTTCTTCGGTGATCCTGAGCACTTGGAGTTCCGTACTATGTCCTGTCCTGTACGCGAACTGTTCATCCGGGATGATTTGGAGCTCTTCGGTTTCCTCTTCTATTCTTCTCAAGATGACGCGCTCGGCTACCTTGCTCACAGCTGAGAGTAGGCTGATGGGCCTGTAAGAGGAGGGAAAGAGTAGTTCCTTACCTGGCTTCGGGATGACTATGACGTCGGCCTTCTTCCACCTGTCCGGAAAGTATCTGAGTCTCAAGATCCCGTTGATGATATTCACCAGGGCTGCCACCCCTTTGCTGGGTAGCTTCTTGAGGGCGATGTTTCCGATCTTGTCACATCCAGGAGCTTTCCTCGGCTTTAAGCTCCTTAGAATCTCCTTGACCTCCTCTGGAGTGGTCGGACGGATGTGATCATCGTCTGGCAGGCGGAGCATCCGAAGCACTCTGCGTTCCACGTCATCAACCTAGTCCTCGTCCTCATCATCGAGTTGGTTTTCCCTACACTGCAGTTCCAAGCTGTCCGCGAATGCTTCAGCTTTTTCCTGGCAAGTGTAGACAATCCCATTCTCTCCGTGGATTGGGGACATTGGTTTCGGCCTGTTCCGCAGAGCACGCTGGGTGTTCCAGATGCTCCTGTCCTGTGGGTCCAGTGATTCCAGGTGACGCTGCCATCCTTCTTGACGGTGTTCCTGGAGGGCAGCTTTGACTCTCCTGTTCAGCGTGTTATACGCGTGCCTGTCCACAGGGAGTCTAGTCCTTTGGGCCCTTTTCTTCGTCCTTCGTCTGTCCCGAATCAGCTGCCTGAGGTCCTCCGTGAGGTTTGCCATCGGCGTTGGTGCCCTTCTGGTCTCTGTCTCTGTAGTGCTTTCCTCCATCGCTTCCTGGATCTGGTTTTCCAGGGAGGTGATGGCCCTCTCCACATCTTCCTCGGATTCAATCCTGGGAATATGTGCAATGTTCCTTTGCAGTGCTGCACGGAACAATTCCCAGTCTGTCCTCCTTTTGATGAAGGTCCCAGTGTCCACATCATCCTTCTCTCCTAGGTCCAAGAAGATCGGATTATGCTCGGTGGAACCTTCCGTCCTGGTAGAGATTTCCGCATTGAGGGTCATCTCCTTCATTATAGCGATGTCCAGCACATCCGGTCGGTGGATCCCATTGTCGTGCGTCGGCTCGTCCGGTCCTAGTGCCTGCATGTTGCCAGCGTGTCGTCCCAGGAATCTCAGCAGATCTCGTCCTAGAGTGTTGGTGACTCTGCTGTTCCATTCCTGTGACTTGGCGTTCAGGTCTCCTATGGCAAGCACCTGAGTCTGGTCCTGGAATATTGCATCCAGGTCCGTGTCCAGGATCCGGCATCGGGGCGGCTGATAACAGGATACCACTTGAATGTCGCCATTTCGTGCCGTTGACACTACTACGGCGGTGGCTTCCAGGTTTTCCATGTCCGGCAGCACGATTGGATGGTGGTCGATCGACTTCTTTACCAGCAGGGCTACTCCTCTCATGGGCCTTGGTCCAGCGTAGTCCTTCCTGTAGACATGGTAGCCAGGGAAGTTGGCTGGCTTCAGCGGCGTCATCTTCGTTTCCTGTAGTGCCAACACGTCTATGTCGTACCGGGCTAGGAGTTCCTCCACTTCAAGTTTTCTTCCTTGTAGCCCGTTAACGTTCCATGAGGCGATCTGCAGGAAGTTCGGCTTCACCTGAAAAGACATTACAGATTAGTAAAGCCTGGCATCTGTGCAAAAAATGCGCTCATTGCTGAGCACATTTGCTGCATCTGTTTGAGCACCGCGGTGAGGTTTTGGGCCTCCACGGGTGCTCGTTGTTGCCTGGCAGGGCCGGCGCTCGGCCCTGCGTTACCTTGAGCTACCCTTGCGTAGCTCAGCCCGCTGGTGGCGGGTCTTTTGGCCTCCCTCGGTGGCTGTTGGGTCCTTGGAGCCTGCTTCTGGGGGGGCCGCGAGCTTCTTGGGATATTTGGGACATCCTTTATAGCTGGCCGGGTGCGCTCCCTGGCAGTTTGCGCATCTCGCTGGGACGTCCTGCTTCTTTTTGCAGTCCGCTGTCCGATGGGCCTCGCCGCACTTCACGCACTTGGCCTGTGCGGTGCACCTACCCTGTGCGTGGCCGAAGCGCTGGCATCGGTGGCACTGGGTGACGCTCTGTTGCGCCCTTTGTCTCTCTGTGCGGACTACCAGGTAGCAGCACCTCGTTACCTCCAGGATCTTCTCCTGGTCCAGTGGCACTTGGACCAGTACCAGTGGGATCTCCATCTTGGTCCTCCTCGACGTCATCCGCTGAACAGAGATCGGCGAGAAGCCCTTGTCTTCCAGGTCTTTCTTGATCTCTTCGCAGCTTACGCCACTAGGGATGCCGCGTATCACTACCCTCAGGAGCCTCTCTTCAGGGAGCGCGTAGGTGTGGTACTCCCTTTTCTCCTGTGTGAAGATTTTTGTCATCTTCCTATAATCTTCACTCGTTGATGGGTCGATGGAGATGCCTTCACCAATGACGCGGGCCTTCTTGAAGTTGACGTTTGCCTCGCGCAAACGTCTGCTTACCACCGTCCACGTTTCCTTTTTCCTAAGGACGACTGGCGGTATCTTGGGCGTCTTGGCTGGTTCCATTGGGGCCGGTCCTGGATTCCGGTCCTCCTGCCGGCTCGTACTCTCTTCTGGGGCCTCGGTGCCTTCAGGAGTCCGGGCCTCCTGGGTCCTGGCCTGTTTGGGCTCCTCTTCTTCACTGTCGGAGTTTGCCTTCCTCCTTTTCTTATTAACGGACTTCGTGGATCCGACTTGGGCCCCCTGGATGGCTTTCAGGAGCTCCTCGTGCTGCCTGTCCATCCTTGATTGCATTTGAGCCATCCTTAGGCTCATTTCTTCTATTTGGGCCCTCAGTGCCTTGTTTTCAGCCCTTAGACGCAGCTTTTCCTGGTCCACAATCTCCACATCCATGTTGCATGGGGTGGAAGCCCTGGAACTACCACTCTGCGAGTCCTCGTCCACTTCTCTATGGTTTCCCATACCCTCCTCCTGGGTATGCGTAGCCTTATCTGAAAAAGAAAGCTGAAAAATAGAAGTTATGGTTAGTACACACAGAATATAACAAAAATATGTGTCTCCAGGAGGGAGACTTTTTTATCTTTTTATATTAGCGTCTTGAAAAAGACGACTAATATTTCTCTTCTTCTGAATTCTTTTCGCAAAAAGTATATTAGAGCCTTGAAAAAGGCAACTAATATTTCAAGCTCGACCGCGCCAACCGTTGCTTAACTTTAGTTAGCTCCGACTGCGCCGACCGTTGCTTAACTTCGGATTTCACTTCGGGTAGATCACAGTGGCACTATACTTCCGTATACACGTCTGCACTCGTTCACTGCTTGCACTCGAATGTATGGCACTCGTTATTGACTGATAGATGTTGATACCTTTTAAGTCACTACACAGAACAATAAAACACTTTGTTCTTTGTCGGTGGAACTGATCATGGAATAATTTTGGTTTTTCCAGCACTATAACTGTTTATTGAGTTTATTATATTACATATTTTTCTCACTTTATTTTAAAATTTTAAGGACCTTACGCTCTGCAATCTGCTTGTTCACTCTTCGAAGGTTCAGGCGAGACTGATACTAGGCCATGCCTATATCTATTATTTATGAACCGATTTGGATGAAATTTGGTACAAAGATATTAGACATAATTTCTGATTTAACAGACAGATACAGTCAAAATAATCGACTTCCGGTTTCACCGGAAGTGCCATTAACTTTGATTTTTTAAATGTATCACCTTGTCATCTTGTCATTAGATAGCAAATTTAATTACCAATCTAACAATATGCATCATGCACCCTTTCATCTGTATCTAAAATCAGTAAAAAATGTTTGAATGAAAAACAAATTGTCTTTCGGAAAAATGTAAATTTAGTAACACTGTCGTATGTAATTTGAGTCGTAGATTACAAAAAACATAAAACATACAGGATGATCCATTTAAAAAATCAACATTAATGGCACATCCGGTGAAACCGAAAGTCGGCCATTTTGATTATATTTGTCAGTTAATACGAAATTATGTCTAATATCCTTGTACTAAATTCCATCCAAACTGGTTCATAAATAAAAGAAATATAAGCCCTAGTCTCAATGTTACCCCGTAGATCACATAGATTCTTTGAAAAATAAGGCATTATGTTATCATATTGTGAGGAACTATAAGCAGTAAGTAATAGCGAGCTATTGCTACCAGGGAGGGAGGTACCTTCAGAAGCCAAGAGCCATCTTGGCACTTTAAGATTTAATTGTTTTATTAAATTTCAGCAGTGGAAAGCCTAGCAATTGACAAGTATTAATTTGTTTTTAGGATTACCCATTATGCCTCTCAATCTGATATTCAAATGGCAGCAATGTTATGTTGCATTTTTGGAAAAGATCAAGAAATGTCAATAAGAAAATCATCTTTAAAATCGTTGTTATCTCCAGGGGTAAGTTTTATACAGATTATAGTTTCTATATACAAACGGTTTCAGATTCATTCTAGATCTCGTCAATTAACGTTTATTAAAATTTAACCTCATAATTACATATTTATTTATTTTATAGCAACTAGTACCTGGGAAAAGGTGGTTGAAGGTAACTAAAATTAGTTTTAAATTAAGCTTTTCTACTTAATCCTGGGCTACGTTATTAAATATTAAAAGGAGAGTTAAATAGGGTCAAAATTATTTCCTGATTTAAATAATGTTAATGAAAAAAAAAAAAGTAAAATCTCTGGTTTTTATGGCATGTTCTCGCTTATAATGCTTATACACTTATATTCAGATAAACTCTCTAATTTCAGTTATGCTTTGACATTTATGAACATCATATTCAAACAAGCATTTTGGTCTGTATGGTTTAAAAATCAAACAAGTGTAGTATGTTTATTAATTCTGTACTAAAAAATGGTAAACCGAAATAAGTACTAGTTAACCTAACATTTTTAGTTTATCCCTTAACAAAAATACCAGCATTTGTTACTATTGCTTAGATATGAGACAGTTGGGCATACTCACGAAGCAGAATATTCCTGGATTGGGAATGTTAGTCTTATAATAATGTCAAAATATCCGTTACGACCAATTATTTGACTGAGAGTTAACCAGATTAGAAATTTTGTACTAGGGTTTAGTTTCCTTATATTGTTATTATACACACAAATATATTTAATATATCTTCGAAACATTATCCAACCTCTGCACATCTTTCACTTCAATAAAAGTTTATAAAGTTAAAAAAAATTGATTTTAGAAATAATCATTTAAAATACTTTATTTTTGTCAAGCCATAGGCACCGACTTTTGAAAATTCTCGTGGGGCTACTCCAATATTTCATTTGGCGGGATAATAATAATTCTCTGCAATACATATTACTATTACATGTGCAATAGATACAACATAATAGTATTAAGTTGGTATATAGATTATGTACAGGGTGGCCCATTTTTCGAGCCTCATCATTGGGATCTTGGAAACCGCAAGAGATACAGGATCAGTTAAATTATGGCAAAGTTGCGCAATTGATGCTTATCAAAATGCTGTGTTGGAATTTGGAAAATTTTGAATACTTTCTGAAATATCCGGAAAAAAAGGAAATTTCATAAAATCTTTTTTATTTTTTTTCTGACATTTGAAAACAAATTTTAAAACGAATAACACTTTCCCATTGCCACTTTTTATCCTCTACAAGACGGCACTATCAAATTTGAAATCAGACGTTTCGTCTTCCAGAAACCATCATTAACTTATTTTTTTTTAAATACGGACCTGGATATTTTATTTTATTTTTTGTTATCTTTGGACGACCTAAATGCTATGAACCATCACAAATTTTGATTTTCAAACGTTTCAATGACAAAAACTGACATTTTCCGTATTAAAAAAAAAAAATTAATACGGCACTGTTTTTAAAACAAATTATTCTTTCAAAATTCTAAATTTGTTAGCTAGGTAAAAAATAAATACCTAAATTTATGATACTGATGAAAAGCTATATTAAAAGCGGATAAAAAGTCATTATAATTATAACTAAAGTACTTATTGGTAGGTAACTAATTTAGATTACAATAGTAAATACCAATGTAATATTTCTTATTTATTTCCAAATCCTAAATGCGTAAATAGGATTTTAAAAAAATAGGATGTCAAATACTTTTATCTCAATCTAATGTGTCCGTTCACTAGTTTATATTGAGCTTATTTCTGTAATATTAACGGAAAATGAAAAAGGCAGCCTTGATATTAAAACAAGAAATCGCCCTAGCTCCTTAAAATATGACAGTTTAAATTTTTTAATAATTTGAGACAGTAAAAATGGTGTTTTCCAATTCAGAAAAACGTGATATGCTTCGGATTTATTACGGTGTCAATAGAAATTCGCAAATTTCATGTGAACGATATTTAGAAAGATACCCCGAGCGTCCACAACCCCATTATTCGTATTTTAATACTTTGGACAGAAATTTGGGACTTTTTGGTAGTTTTGGTAAACCCTGAAATGCTTATGACAGACGAATAGAAGCTGAAGATGAAGAAGCTGTTATAAATGCTGTAAGTTTTGTTATAAATGATAATATGCATTTTATTACAATAATATTTTGTGGTAAAATTTCACCGAAACGTTTTATTAAAGGTTACGGAAAATCCTATGGGTTCCTCTCAGCAATTTGCCGTAGAACTAAATATGCGTAGAATCCGAATTCAGAGGATTCTCAAAAAACATAGGTGTCATCCCTATAAACTACATGTCAGCCAAGAATTAAGGCCAGGAGACAGTGAAAGAAGGATTGAATTTTGCAATTGGCTTGATGGAAAATTGCAACAAGATGGCGATTTTTTAAATAAAATTATCTGGACTGATGAGTGTAATTTTTCCACATGCGGTCTTTTTAACAGGAACAATGAGCATTATTATGCAGTGGAAAATCCGCACCAAAATCAACAAGTGCGAAGGCAGGGATGGGCATCGTTTAATGTTTGGGTTGGGCTGTATCGAAATAAAATCTTGGTGCCAATTATTTACGATGGAAACTTAAATGCTGATCGCTATTTTAATTTCATCCGAAATTATATATTAGATGCGCTTGACGACGAGCCTTTAAATATGCTTCGGCAACTGTGGTGGCAACAGGATGGTGCACCAGCCCATAAGGCAAGAGCCGTCACACAGTTTCTTAACGAAACATTTCCTAATCAGTGGATTGGAAACCAAGGGGTAGTGCGCTGGCCTGCTAGAAGCCCGAATTTGTCCCTGCTGGGTTATTTTTTTATGGGGATTTTTAAAAAACCGTTTGTATCAAGATACTCCACGTGACATAAACATTTTGCGCCAAAATTTAATGTTAGAGATAACAGATTTAAGAGCAAGAGGAAGAGTAATCCAGCGGGCGGTTACGGGCAATCTGCGAAGATGCATGCGAAAATGCATAGAGGTGCAAGGGGGATATTTGAGCATTTACTTTAGGTTTTAATTTTGTTCCTTTTAAAGTTTAGCTATATAGTTATAAATTAATTAATTAATTGTGATTAACATTATTTAGCCAGAAGTAATAATTCGTTTTATAAACAGTGTCGTATTAAATATTTTTAAAAAATACAGAAAATGTCAGTTTTTGTCATCGAAACGTTTGAAAATCAAAATTTGTGATGGGTCATAGCATTTAGAGAGTCCAAAGGTAACAAAAAAAAATCCAGGTCCGTATTTTAAAAAAATTAGTTGATGTTTCTGGAAGACGAAACGTCGGATTTAAAATTTGACAGTGCCAGCTTGTAGAGGATAAAGAGTGGCAATGGGGAAGTGTTATTCGTTTTAAAATTTGTTTTCAAATAACGACAGAAAAAAATAAAAAAGATTTTATGAAATTTCCGGATATTTCAGAAAGTATTCGAATTTTCCAAATTCCAACACAGCATTTTGATAAGCATCAAATTGCGCAACTTTGCCATAATTTAACCGACCCTGTATCTCTTGCGGTTTCCAAGATCCTAATGATGAGGCTCGAAAATGGGCCACCCTGTACTGAATCATTAGACATGGGTCTTTTAAATGGCAACGTTACAATGTAAACCAGAGGCAGGTAAGTCGTCGCTCGTTTACGTAATCATTAGGATAGCAGAGAATTTATTTTCCTTCTAACTGTCGTGCAGTTAATAGTGCACAATGCCTGCGAAACGATGTCAATTTTCAGTGTTCCTTCAGTGAACTATATCTAATGATTTAGTACACAACCTGTATACCAAGAATAATACAACTAACTAAGGATAGTTCAAAGACGCTAATTTGTGAATGGCGAGGGGGCTATGATGACGTAGACAACGGACCAGAATCCTGAAATTTTTATTGTAAAAAGCCATGTAGGCTAGTAAATTACGACTTTAACTCACACTACTGCAGGAGGAGGGTATTAATATATTAAAAATTGATCGGTATTTTGTATTTTGCATTCTTTGTAGTATATGCCGGCTACAGGATCATAAATGACAATTTCCATAAGACTAATCTGCGGTCATCTGATAAAGATATCAGGAATTTGTTCTGAAATTTAAGTTCCTTTGTTTTGGACACAGTATAGAATGCGTTGATGTTGTTTTAGAAGGGAACCTTTACTGGAAACAGGATTGCGATCTTCGGTAAGGCGTCACTTAGACATTTTGTTTTTCATGAGATGGCACGTTTATTTCTTCATTTTAGGCTGATTTGTAATAAACGCTTAATCTTAATACCACAATATAGATAGATGTTGTTTTGAGGAATGTTGTGTTCTGACACAGCAAATAAGCAGGGAGGTTATGACTTTGGTGGTTTTACTTGGGAAATTGGAAGATACCTGTACCCGCTGCTTTTGAGGTAAATGGTTCGTAAAATTATAGTCATTGTTTTTGTTGTTATTTTAAGCACATTAAGTTTCCAGTACTTCGATAAGAGTGTAATTCAAACGTATTTAGGGTGCACGCCTGGAGCGAAGTTCGTATCGTTCTGAACGTCTGGGGGCGAATTCTATATCAGTCTGCAAGCCTGGGTGCGAGGTCTGTATCATTCTGCACGTCTGAGGCGTGGTCTGTTATTACTTTGCATGCTTAAGACTAAAGAGTTATACGTGAGCACTATGTGAATTCCAAGTCCAGGTAAAAAAGGACGAGTAAGAGTTTAGTGTAGACGAATTGAGGAGTACCTACCTTTATGTGCCGCTGGGAACTGTATCTTATTTTTTATAAGGGAATATCAACTCTGTTATGTTTATTTAGTTTATGTATGATAACCTTAACCTCGTGTCATGAAGTAAATATGCGCTGAACCTCCAATGTGGCCACGGGGTGTTAAACCTTGTCTTAATCTCTTTTTATACGTCTTGTGAATAAGGTTGATATAATCAGTACGTACTGTAGTTAATATTTGAGGCACAGGTTATCAAAAGGCAATGTAAATAATTATTGATATGTCCTATTAACTTTTATAATTTTTATGAATATAGTCTGCATCATAGTTACTGAATTTGATATTTTAAGGCACCACCTTATAATGAGAATGAATCATTCTTGGTAAGTTAAAGTTTAAGTAGAGTAATTAATTAATTGAATTGAAATTAAGATAAACTGGGTGTAGACACCCTGAGTTCTGAGCAAATTTTTATTTTGTCAAGTCACTCATTAACTTATCTGGGCTAAGTAGTGTTTCGATTTGCTACATCCTCATACCCAGTACTTTTGTGATCACATACCCTACCCTCCAAGGTAGGGAAGGGAATTGAGAAAAGAAAGGCTAGCATTCCTACAATAGACAGATTAATAGTCAGCGTAAAGAAGACATTTTCAAAAGCGCCGTCTAAAAAAAAATTATTTGAAGGCGAACTGCCGAATACACCATTACCATCACAGCATGTTGTGACACGTTGAGGCATATGGTTAGAGGTGGTAAGCTATTATTATGTTCATTTTGATGATGTAAAGAGGGTGATCGACAAATTAAATGCAAACGACGCACTCTATTCTACACGCTCAGCAGACGTTTAATGTGGCCAACCAACAAAAAACTGTTCGGCCTTTTAAAGAATTTTTTTAAAACATCCACAGTGACCAAAACGTGTCCAGGGTAGCAGGCTTTCCAAAGTCGACGAGGGGTGTGCGGAGTGTTTTTTCATTTATTTTTTTCGATATCTACATCCCTTCACGAGATATAAGGACTCTTTGGTTTTGTCAGTTGAAACTTCACATATTTAGCATCTATTCGATTTTTTAAAGAATTATTTTCAAATTTTTTTTGTTTTTCATACAAAGGAACTGAGATTCTTGCACAGGATAGTAGGCTGCCAAAGTCGACAGGTGGTTTGAGTGTGTGTTTTTTTTATTATTTTTTTTTCATATCTACATCCCTTCACGAGTTATAGGGACTTTTTGGTTTTGTCAGTTTATACTTCACATATTTAACGTCTATTAGATTAAAAAAAAAATTTTTTTTCAAGACTTTTTTGTTTTTCATCCAAAGGAACAGACTTTTGCTGCCAAAGTCAGCACACGGTTTGAGAGGATGTTTTTTTATATATTTTTTCACGAATTACCAGGGCTTTTTGGTTCTATTGGTTTATACTTTACATATCTAACATCTATTCGATCTTTTAAAGAATTGTTTGTAGGTATATATGTATTTTGAGCAACAGGCATCAAAATTTAACGCCTGAACATCTAGAACAGATGCTGCTAATTTACTGGAACCATAGAAATTACTAGTGTGCAATGTGCAGTGTTGTGTGTTCAGTGATTTATTTATTGCTACTGTTATTTTGGATACTACAAAATCGTCAATTAAAAGGTAATATATGATTTATCGTATCTTTATACATGTATATGTCAGCGCAGTGTCCTGAATCAGCTCCCTGGTTTTTATGTCATCTACTATTTACTCACGGTCCTTAATTATGATCAAGTTAAAAAAATTAAAATGTTTTTTAATAAACAATCTTTTTGACCTTTTCAATGTCCTAATTTAATATAATAATTTAATTTTACATGCCTGTCCATCAAATTTAAAGCAAAAAAAAAAACACAACAATGAACATCACAATATAACAAAACACAATCACAAAATTCACTTCATTTTGTCTATTTCAAACATGAATATAGTTAAAATAGCTCCAAAACACAGCTGAACCACAAGAATAAGTTCTTGTGGCTGAACACATGTAAAAACAAACGTAAACTGAGCGGTTAGGTCCGACGGTGACGTCATAAACACACGCCATGCAGATTGTAAAACCAACATATGGTCTTATGGGAATAAACTATCCTTCTCTAGTCGTATTATTCTTGGGTATTTACTACCATAATTGAGTCATGTTCTATTTACATTATTCTTAGACTCAAGAAATTTGCAGTAACTATAAATTAGCAGTCATGATTGTTACAGTAAATATGCCAAGAGAAATTTCTCATGGGTGCTCAGCAACTATGAGACTGATCTCATAGGTGGTCGAGTACACAAGCACCCACAGAGTTGGCGCCAATGCGTCAAGCACAGGAGAATGGAAACATACACGTTGTATCAGCTACTTTTGAATATGGTCTAAGCAGTGACAGAGATAACGCATGCTTTTAGTCTTAAAACAAACAGCATCGACATTCAGTGGAGGGACTCAGTTCATCTTAGTCACTTGTCTGAGAATCCTCGACTCAATAGCCGACCCCAGGGTTACCAACTATTTAATTCAGAAAACCACCAACCAGAGTTAACAACAGAAACCGCCAAAAATTTCTTACTTTACGAAATCTAATAAAGTAGGTAGGTGTAGAGAAAAAAATTCTTTACATCATATATTTTATTGCAACAAATTATAGGTTTATTCATTCATCAGACCTAAACAAAACTGACCTTATAAACATTTTATATTTATACAGTCACGAAAAAAAAAAATATGTAAATTTTTAAAAAAAAAAATTTTCTTAAAAAAAATTTTTTTCGAAACATAAGGATATTTGGATTTCAATGTTAGAAATTTATATTCCATTGTAGGATCTTATTTACATTATGTGTTTTCGTTAGCTTTCTAAAAAATAAAAAAATTTTTTCATTAAAATAAATTAATTGTTTAAATAATTGTTAGTGTGTTCAGGTTTAGTTAATTTTAAAATTTTTTTTCACGAAAAAGGCAAAAAAGTAGGCATGTTTTATTACGTATATTAAATTTTTATAAAAATTATATAATAAAATATATTCTTCCGGAAAATATTAGAAAAAAAAAAAATTATTGATTTATTAGTCTAGTAGTATACAAAATGTTTTTTTGCACAAATAATTTTATTTATATTTAACTTCTATTGCTATAACCCTGTGATAATCAATACTAATACTGCCACTTTGTTTTTCAAAAACGATTAAGAAGTTTCCATTAACGTAATTACTTTCAAAGTAAAAATTAATTCACTCTTTCTAAAAAATTAATTTTTACATCTCAAACCTGAAGGTAACAATTTATTTTATAATTTTAGGATATTTTAGACCTTGTTATATAATAATAAATTTTATTAAAAAATTTTGAAAATATTACTTACAGTGATTCAATTTTTGATTTAATTGAAAAATAAACGGAATATAAGATTTTTGCTGAAGGAACTCTCGCAGATAGCACTAAATGTTGCTTAAACTGGTTTATTGTTCTTATGTGAGACTGAGGGTAGTCGCTTTGATTTTCGGACCGACGATTTGATGCTTCGTTGTACCACTTTATGATTTCGCTAGTTTTAGATTAAAATATGTATAATATTGCTCTTAACTTGTCGAACACAAAAGAAATTTACATATATTTAAAACAAGAGCACGCCTGCCACCGGCCGCGCCAAGGCCGAAATATTTAACTTTTGACCCATAAATAACTTCACCGAGCCATTTCTAAGGAAGTGAAGAATGAAGTGGTTTTTTTAAAATTAAAAACCTGGGGCACAGCTCATTTTAAACAATTAAATTGTTATTATTTTTGATATGTTACATTGAAAAAAAATTTATTATGCTTTTAGAAAGCTAACGTAACAACACGTAACTGTAAAAAAATACATTGACCGATCAGCACTGGAGAAATAAATTTCTGTATGAGACGATTGGAGAAAATCCAGCAAAATACCAAAACTTCATAAATGGATATTTTCGAAAAAAATTTTTTTAAGCAAAATCCTGAAATACGTGTCAATTAATTTTACGTATAGAAGCTGTAAAAAAAATTTCAGACGAATCTAAAATGTCAAGTATTTTTTAGTGTGCGGTTTGTAAAAGAATGACCCATATATATACTACCGTGCTAAACTTAAAAATCTCCATTTTTGGACAAAATTGAGTTATAACGACTGATCGGTAGAAGAAACAATTCTGGCCTCTTTTCTTAAGAGGTAAATCGTAATGTAAATAAAAACAGAGGAATAAAAACAGTCGTATCTCCATGAAATGTACAAATGGATTTAACTTTAAAGGAGATTTTCTGTTTGAACCCTTTTGGAGATACCACTTTTAGGCATAACACGGCAGTATAGATATATAAACGTAACAAAAAAAAAAATAAATCTATTATTTAATAACTCTTAAATAAAAACAAGATAAACATATTATTTTATTAAATAAAACAATTTAGAGAAAAACAACATTAACTGCATCAAATGTATTATCCTCCTCCTTTTCTTTTTCTATGTTATTCTTACACGAATGTTGATCATACATTTTTACATTAAATTTTTGATGCATTCTTCGTGTTGGTAAAAAGTTTTTGCAACACAAACCTTCTACTAAGAAATGAACTTTGATTCTAATTAGTGCATCCAATAAGGGCATGTTAATCTTGTTTCTTGTTTTAGTTTTAATTATATTCATTAGAGAGAACACCCTCTCCACAACAGCATTGCTTAATGGTAAACTTAACGTCAAAAGAGCAAATTCCGCTATATCCTTAAAAATTTGTTCACCTCCGGCATTTTTATAATTAAGAACTAAATTAGACCAAAAATACTCTGATGATGTATTTTCATCTATATGCCATTTCACAGAACTGAGATCATTCCATTGCATATCTAACAAACGTTTATCTGCCGTATTATTTAACAAATATAATGGTAGTTGTTCAAATTTGGGTCTGTCCATTGGTTTTAAAGAAAATTCTGGACTAAAATATTTTATAGCATTAAACATACCAATGTTAACAGGAATTCTTTGAGCAATTTCCCTGCATAAAGTTAAAACAAAATCCCTGCACCTTAGTTTTATTTTATATAGCTCTTCTGCTGGTATATGGAATTTATGTATAACTTGTCTATAGTCATATCCAAAATCAATAAGATCAATTGACATATAGGATAATTCATTGTCAAGTATGTCAGAAATTTTTTTAAAATTTACATCTGTCATATCATTTATATCAGAGAGGAAAATGGGTTTCATAACCAACTGTAAATTTCTTAATAATAGTTGATATAATTCACAGTATATTTTGAAAATATCTGCATTTTCATGTTGAAAAAGGCCACTTACGATATTAACTTTCATGATAACATTATAAACTATAGATATATATATATATATACAACTAAGGTATCATCCTTAACCATTTCATTTAGGATCCTTGCCATATGATTTTTTTCAACAGGAACGATAGCAGTAAAGTATGCTTTAATTTCAACCCATTGTTCTAAAATTACTTTTAATACATTCGCTCGGGCTAACCATCTAGTGTCTGACAGTTGGACGAATTTGTGAAATTTGTTATTTTCATTAATATTTATAAGATTCAAGATTTCCTTGTAATCTGATCTCCTTATACTGCTGTTTGAAAACCAATTATACAATTCTTTGGATAAAAAATCTAAGCTTGTGGGCAACACCATAGCAGCCTTTGAGCAGCATAAATGTAGCGAATGTGCTATGCATTTTGTCAACTGCAAACAAGGAGAGTGCTGCTTTAAAATTGTGTACACCGAGTGGTTTTTCCACACAAATTACTTGCGCCATCGGTACCTAGCCCAATTAGTTTTTTTATACTAAGCCCCATTGTTTTCAGAAAGTCTTGTATAACCTCGGCCAATATTTCAGCAGTGGCTCTGGTGATTTCAATTATACCCAGAAAGTTAGTAACAATTTTCTTTTTTTACAGTACTAAAATAACTGAAACAAAATTTTAAAACATTAAATTAGGTAAGTAAAATAAAATTATATACACACCGAATGCATAAGCAAATATATTTACAAATAGAAATATCTGTCGATTCGTCTATTATTAATGAATATGGCTGACATCCTACATTATCGATTACTTCCACTTTAATACTTTCAGAAATTACGTTCTTAATAATCATTGTACATTTTGTTCTATGTAATTTTATTTTACAAACATCTTTTGTGAAATTGTTGCTTGCTGATAATAATAGTTAATAGCTGCTATGAACCGCTACATAGGCAGCTATTTTCATTTCGGCCTCTTTATTTTCATCCTGAATTATTATATTATTTAATTTTGTTTGGCTAGAACAGGGTTCCGTCTTTTGAGGTTGTCGATATGTTTTCGAGTTCTACTGTGACCTATTAGATCACCTTTATGTGCTCTTAACGAGACTCGGCAGACTTTACAATATGCCTTATCGTTGTCAGTTCAATCTTTCTGAAGCCAACCTAAAAATAATATTACATGCATATACACATGACAAATACGAATCAATACCAATGCAAGGCCTATTTATAAGTTTCATATTAGGTATATAGAAAATATAAAAATAGTTCTCATCTTTACCTTTAAACAATGCAAGATCTTCCCGCTGTTTTTGGTATGACCTTTTATATTTTGCATACTTTCCCATCACATAAGCTACGATTATTAGCACAAAATACCAAACAGATAAAAGAAACATGCATTCATCGATCACTAAAATACCAATGAATTCGTCAATCACACACATATTTGTCAAAATGTCAAATGTCAATGAACAACAGTGAACTCTATATCACAGAACAGAAAAAGACTCTATACTATACGTACCAGAGTTCACTGATGAACAACAGTAGATATTTACAAAATACCAACCACAGAACATACATATACCCCAAATATCCGTCCCCAATCTAATTGTTGCCAATCCAACATTGTAGCAAAAGGCAGGATTTTTCAAAAGAGAGTTAACAATTTTTTGTAAAGATATAATATATAAATAAAAATATACATATAGACAAATTAATTTTACAAAGTATTATAGCCATAAAACCGCACGAATTTTTTAAAAAATCGCCCAATTTGGATAATCGCATTTACGAATTTTTTCTCGCAAAACTGCTATAAATTACCGCCCAATTTGTGGTTTACCTCCCAACTTGGCAACCCTGGCCGACCCTGGTCTAGCTATTTGGCGAGGAGTAAAGTGGGGAGAGTTGAAGCTCACACATTATGAGTCTATAAGTGCATATTGAAAAGTAGCTGATACAATGTGTATAATTCTATAAAATCTGTCATCCATATTAATAAGCATGTATATTACACAAAAAAAAATTATATATCACAAATCCACAGGTTGAGGTTTAGTGTGTCACAAATTAGTACTAAAATGTTAAGTAATGATTCATTCTATATACTTTATACACAGATATATCTGTTTATTTATATATTTAATAGTTACACAAAACTAATTGAAATATGATAAAATCAATACTCTGGAAATTTTAAGAAAATATTATTGTAACTGATTGCTCTAGCATGATTTGAATGTCGTTTTTTCATCTTTTTCTTTGAAGCTTTTATATAAGGTTTAACATGTTTTCAGTTATAAATTTTCTAATTATAAATAACAGGAAAGGAATAATTTTCACCTTGTTAACTCTTCCTACAAAAAAAAAAACTATTTAAATTTATGTGTAATTTGCTTTTGCTCAGTATTAAAAACCAAACCGGCAAATTTTTGATAAAATCCATTTCCAGTCAGGTGGCTCTCCTTATCATACAATACCGCCAGCTGATGTTATAGCAGATGGCTGGGTTCTTCCAATGTTAAGGACAACTCGTTCTACCTCCCTAGATAATTTAAGGATAGAAGAACTCGTCCAGGCCATACCTCAGCGCAGCTCTGCAACGGCACTGTATGAATATTATAAACTTGCTTATGCAGAAACTTTACATCGTTGGGGGCTCCTCTACAACAGGGCTGAAGTAATTAAGTATATGTGTAATCCTCCAGAGCCTCACAAAGGAGTAGAGTTCCTTACCGATTGTAAAGATTGTCTGAAACCTGCAAAAACTTGCCTTTGCAGTTCATGCAAAAAACTCTCTCTAAATTGCATTGTGTGCCATATATCAGTGAGAGGTTCAGCTAACTGTTGTGTTGTTTGTGGACATGGTGGTCATACAAATTGCCTGAAACAATGGTTTTCTTTCAAAGAGATCTGTTTTACAGGTTGTGGTTGCCATTGTCTAGTGGAAACTGCTGGAATGTTCAATTCTTAACATAAGGTTAGGAAACGATGGAGAGTACTTAATGTGATAAACTCAAATACTATGTGATATAGAATTAATATAATGAAGTTTTATAAGTATTCACAATGGGATACTTTTTTTTCTTTTTATTTTTAAGTATCTGTTTTGTTATAAATGGTGAAGATCCCGCAAACATAAAAATTCCAGGCATAGCTTAAGTTGTTTGCCCAAGCATTGGCTGCTACTGCCCAAATACGGAGAGAAAACTGTGCAAAGCAAAAGAATAAATGTGCCCTTCAATATATGGAAGATACTGGGTTAGTATACCCCTTGATATCTGCAATAAATTGATTGGTATAAAAGGCATTCACTGCTTAGTACTGCCTTGCTTTTTTTAAAGTTTGATGAAGTTCTATAAATATGAATGTAGTCCGGTAAAAAAACAAATTGTAAATATTTTCATTTAAATGATGGCCAAAATTCTTTTACAATTATACTGATTATATAAATATTTCTAGATTCATTTTCAATTTTTACTTTATTAGATTTTTTCATTTAGTGGAAAAGCAATAATGAAACTTTATTTGGATTGTTTTTGATATTTATTGGTAATTTTTTATTTTTATTTTTGAATAAAGACCACTCTAAATTACCGTTGTTATGAATATTAATGTAATTATTTAAACCACCAATACTGATGTTGTTATGCTCCTCCATTATGTATATGTATATTTCTCAGAAATTTCCCCAAACTCTAATGCCTTGGAAAAAACTGTAATTTCACCAAAAAAAATAAATGTAGCAATATTAAGTGACATTTTGGATAATACATGAAATCTGGCAACAGTGTTACTCTAGTTTTCTCCTCAGTCTTACCCGATTCACTGAATTTAGTGGATGCTCATTGCTCACTGCTGCCTTATTATCTATTGCGCCTTGTTTAAGCAAAGTTTCTGTTATATTTCCCCGTTATATTTGTTGACTCATAATATTTTTGATACTTAACTATAGAAATACATTTTATTTATAAAGATGAGTGGGGATGATCGAAAAAAAAAATTAAAACTTATTTTGAAATTTAATTATAAGTACAATCATTTAAATATATTTTTTAGTTTTAATTTTATCAAATTATTTTTGTCTTGAATGTCTAAATTTAAAGAAATTTTATTAAGAGTCATCGGGATTTTTTGGGTAAATTTTTCGGAAATATTCCTGGGAATTTACCCATCACTACATACAACATACAGTATGGGGATCATAAGACATGATAAATGGGAGGGAAGGAAATTCAAATGTATACAACAAAGACAAAACCATTTACACATCAAACGTGCTAGAAAAGAACAGAGAATGACAATAAATAGTGATATTTAGAGTTGTTAGTAATAGAACTCATACGATGTTTCCTCGTACCTTCTTTGGGTATTAAGCCACTTGCTATAAATTATTCAAAATATTTATAAATAATTTACATTTGTTGTCACATTTGACATTAGTATCAAAGTTAATTACTGCCAGAACAATAATTTTCTGTTAGTCTTGAGAACGGAATCAGATTGTATTCCGAAATGTCAACTTCTCTAAAGTATTTTACATTTGACAGTTTAATTTTTAGATTAATATTTTTTTTCAAAATGTCAATCTTTGATCGATCATTTTGGCACAGGTTTATTTAATAAATATTTTGAATAATTTATAGGAAATGGTTTAATATCCAAAGAAGATGCGTGGAAACGTTGTAGGATGTCACAAATAAATAATTGTAAACATTAAGACGCATACGCAAGGTGGTCGTCAGGTTTTTTTTAAAATTTCCCGCGTTGAAACGTCCATTTTTTATATCATAATGATGGTGGTCAATATGGTTGTTATGCACCAACCTTGTCATCTATAAACTGTCCTTGGTCATAGATATTAACAAAGACCAGAGCTACGACAAGATATTGCTATACATCACCAGCTAGTTATATTAATAATAAAATTAATGTATATTAAGAAAATTACAGTATTATTACAAAGGCATTTAATACAAAAGTAACAACCAGTAAACATGATATCGTATTTATCATTAATATGGCTGCAACAGTTTAGGTGGTTTTTAATTGAAAATTTATCGTTAATTTCAAATTATATCTTTCTCCTGTAAATCGTCACCTTCCAAAACTTGTGGCTTGTGAAGTGTCATTGTCTTCAAATATTCATAATTTAATTTAATTAATTAAACACAATAAGTTACGTATAATTGTGTTAAAACTTCAAAATTTATTTGTCATTACTATTTCTATTAAAATATAAATTGAATTATAGCATGTCAATATAATTATGAACATTAATTAAAAATGAGGTTACATCTTTTTCACGGGTAAAAAAATTCATAAGCTTTCGGTATACTTACTGTTTATTAAATCACTGTTGCCAATGTTTCGACAAAAAATGTTATCATCTTCAGGGCTACAATCAAGAATCTTACTTAAAAATAATTAAGTAGATGGAAATAAATTTTTATCTTAGTGTTGGCAGTCACTCAGTCACGGTCACGATGACCGGTCATTTACCGATCAGGTCACGATTAAATTGACTAATCAAATAGCAACGTGTCCGAGGTGGTCACGGACACGGTCAACTTGACCAGTCAATTTGTTCTAGTTGTCCAAAATTTTAAATGTCCTACCATTTCTCTTGATATGTTAATCATGACATTTGACAATTGATGTATAAATGTCAATCACATGTTATTGGTCAAAGAAATTGAAAGAAATCCTCAGTAATAAGAGAGACCAGTAGACTTTTTAATTTTCTTTTTGTTTAAAAAATGGGATTTCTTTGAAAAAAAAAAACAATTGGTGGTAAATACATTCACAATACTGGTTCTGTAAAATAAAGTATCAGAAACATGCTACCAGTGGTGGATGGTGAATTTTGGTTGCCATATTAGTTTTGAAATTTTATTTTAGATTCATTTTTCACTGCAAATTTGAAGAGGGTGCCATTTTATAAGAAAATCAATATTTTTTTTATGAAATTTGAAGCCTGTCAATATATTTTCTTCCTGATTTTGAAAAAAAAAATGTTTTGCAAATATTTCACAAATTATTTGAAAAAAATAACCTGGTGAAGCACACAATTTTTTTCAACTTTTTTCGTAAATTTCAGTCGCAATTTTTTTCTGCAAAATGTCATTTAATTTTGATAGTTATCTCTTAAAGTATGGCTTGGGTTCCATGATATGACATAACCTAAATTTCACCAACCACCACTGCATGCTACTCGCCTGACAACACATAGGAAATAAATAGCCAAAAATGTCTCAAAAATGTAAAGCAATTAATTATTAATTTCCAAAAAGAGTGGAACTTTAAAAAGTGTTACGATGGATAAATTCATAATAAAACCAACACGCAACGAGAACATTTGTGATGAAGAAATATTTAGGGGAGCTAAGTTTAAACGATGGGCATGAAAAAAATAAAATGCCAAAAAAACCTATTATGCATAATTTCCTTTAACGTAAGCTCCATTTATACAAGTACCATTTTGATGAAAAAATTATGACACATCCAATGGCATTGGTTTTTTTCATTTATAAAAATGACCGGTTTCGTGACTCATCTTGACCGGTCACAATGATCCGGTCAGTCGCGGAAACATCGTGACCGGTCAACTACTTATCACTAGTTTAAACAAAATAAACTAAAATTGAGGCTTGACATAATTTCCAAAAAAGAGATCTCTATGTTGGGAAAGTTAAAGCCGAACACCCTGTATAATATTTTCGTTTTAATGCAGTTTGTCAACAGTGCACGTCTTTAACCAATAAAAATCAAGCAATTTTATATAGCCAATTTCGGCAATTTCTGATTTTTGCAAAGTTGTTATGGAAAATGTATAGGAAAAATATTGTATATAACAGCCACCAGAATGGAAGACAGTTACAAACTATGTGTATTTAAAATTGTTATTTTAGACACTAATGATATTTTGGAAATAGCAAGTTAAGAGAGATAGGTAGCTTTATGTACCAAAAATATAAGTATTGATTAATTGATTTATTCTAATGTCATAAAGTCTGGTTTATTCTAGACTTCATGATAAATGCATCGAACAAGAGAACCTAATCCCCAAAGAAGACTTGTGACCCTAGTAGCATGTACATTTGTCCTTCCGAGGTAAATAAAGGTTCATTCTAGTCTCCGATACATGTTTAGAAACTAACACTAACTGCCACTCATACTGAATATTTAGATATCTTATGGGACCAATTTTATTATTGATTTAATTCTCTAAAATTATGTTATAATTAATGATTTCGTACTTTTTATGGTTAGATATTTTATTCCACGAAATTTGTTTTTTTTTTTGCATAATATTTAAGTATTTCGAGTACGAGGGCTTACTTTATAATTTTTCATAGAGAATTTGGATGTCATGATGTAAATAACAGGAACAGACTATAAAACAGGGGCAGACAGCACAGTAAACCGTATTTACCTTGTAAACTTCTTCTTTACATAACAGCTCCTCTTTGTTTCACCGCCTTTGTTTGTCTCTGCGAATCAATGTTTCGTATTTTTTGATGACATGCACAACACATGATTACTATTTCTGAAGACGTGGACTGCCTCGTCATTTTTTACATCCACTAATGCATTATACTATATAAAAAATGTCGAATAAAATAAATGAGATCGAGAATAAAGGCAAAAGCAGCTTTACTTGAAAAACACTAATCTATCTTAACTTGTCTTCACATCACTTGCATCAGCTTATTTCTACGCTACCTCACAATCACACACAAGATATTAAAACTACAGAAAAACTTTTACAGCAAGAGTTTACAAAATGGGTAATTAATATTTTATTTACAATATATCAGATATTGGAATTAAGTGTCTCAGTAAATTAATGTTTGGTTCGTTTTTAAAACAATAAAGTTATTTTGTAAGTTTCTCGTTCCAAGGCAAAAGGTTAAAGGGCAAAAATTGCTACTTATCTTGTACTTTACTCCACGATGAAAGATGGTACACCAACTAGATAGAAGGCAGGGTCCACTTTTCTACTTCGGATCATTTACAAAAGGTTGAAATGTCTTATTAGTTAACCGCCGCCTGATAAATAGTAGCAACTTATGAAACAAAACAATATTTGCCCTTAACTACATAAATAAATAAAATTCTGTCGTTTCTACATGCAAAAGGATTAATTAATCTTTATGCATGTACTTACATATTTGTAAGTACACTGTCAGCAATTATAATTTATAATTTATTTTATTACGTACATTTTTCGGAATATAGTATTAGGAATCAAATCCGTCTCTGGGATGGCATCCAAATTCCCTGTCTATTTATAATTAACAGTATAATTGAAAAATGTGTGATGTATTTAACCCAGTCGGGGAAAAATCGAGTGAATCGATAGCATAGAAATAAAACTTTGTGGATAGGGGTTTTCAAGGTATTCATAAAATAAAAAACGGGTGGGGACTATCAGGAACCGGTCGCCATCTTGGAAACCGGCTCCTTTTTCGCAGTTTTTCACAAGCATTATTAAATTATCGATTAGAAGGCAGTTAATAAAATTAAAGCTTGTTAAATTATGAACAATACTTTTAATATTTAATCAGCAACTATGAAACCGGAATAACCCGTGTAGTACCATTTTATTCATAATTTAACAAACTTTTATTTTGATAACAGCCTTCTAATCAGTTAATTTAATATTAGCCAAGTTATTTCTGAAAAACTATGAAAAGGGAGCCGTTCTCCAAGATGGCGACCAGTTCCCCGATAGTCTCCACCATTTTTTAATGAAAGATTATCCTCAAAAATCCATATTCACAAAGTTTCATTCCTATTTTATCGATTGACTTAGTCCTTCTTTGTTCCCTAACGACGAAGTTAATTGGTGTCATCAGTATTTTATTTTTGGTAGAACCAAATGTCTGCCAGCTTTATATATAACTGCACTGTCATTATGGCCAGATACTACAGATACTGAACATAAGACCTGACCTCGTATTTACAGTGTAAAGCCACTGTGAAACTCTCAGTATGTTCAAAAACCTTGCATTTTCTACGCCAGTGGTAGTGTGTCTAACTTAAATCAACTTTGGTTTGCTTAATGGCTCCTTATTCATTTACACGGCACTGCATAGTGGAAGGTTTTTGAACAAAGCTAATACAGCATATATCTCGTAATGTTAATATGACTGGGTTGACCTAAAAAAGAATTGCATATGGTTGGTGGCAGAATAAATGGTGACTTAAGAAGTCATGCTACTATAACATACCTACTTTTTTTATCATAAAATTTAAAATTTGACTATTTTTTTCAAAATATGTTGCTATAATTAAAATTGTGTATTTTGACCACTTATTGCTTGTTATGATTTACAATGGAATGGATTTCATTCAAATTTGATTTTGAAAATAAAAAATACAGTATACAGGGTGGGGCGATAGTGCGTCCAACTTTGATATTTCGAGTTCTATGATAGCTAGAAACTTGATTTTAAAACATATATAAACTAGACAAAAAAGTCTATAACCGGAAATTGTTTTCGAATATGCAGGGTGAGCCAAGATGATTCTACAGGGCCAAGTAAATTTTTTTTAAAAGAAATATATATCAGAACATTTTTTGAAACCTCTTTGTGGCCTCCATTCACTCCTGTATTATTATCGACTTTCTCCCAACCACTTGAATGTAAAGATTTTTTTTTTTTTGTTGAAATTATACCATAAAAATATCACTACAATCACAACTATCGATTTTAAGAAAAAATATGTTGGGGCCAGTTATGAGACATCTGTGTGATGACCCTCAGCCATTTTCACTTTCTAAAAATATACGGGGTGGCCAAAAAGGATTTTTAAATTTACAACTTTTTGAACTGAATTTACTCGTTTTTTTTTAATGGAACACCCTGTATATTTTTGGATGATGTGATGTAAGATTGAAAAACGAAAATTTTTTGTACATACATTGCTATGGCTATTTGTGACCATTTACAATTTATTGAATAATAACTGCAAAATTCAGCAAAAAAAATTAAGTGAGGTTTTTTTTTCAAATAATTCAAGAGAAGGTATTATAATAAGCATGTTACATGATGTTCATAAAAACATCACACCAACAACAATCCAAAATTTAAAGGAAAGGATAATAAATGCTTTTAGAAGTATCACTCCGGCAATTTTATGAACAGTAGAAATCTCATTCCAAAGATGCATAGAAATGTGTCAATAAAAATGGGCAACATGTGGAGCACTTTTTATAATATCGTCTCTTGAATTACAAAAAAAAAGAAAATATTTTTAATTTTTATTGCTGAATTTTGCAGTTATTATTCAATAAATCGAAAATGGTTACAAATGGCCATAGAGATGTACGTACAAAAAATGTTCGTATTTCAATTTTACATCCCATCGTCCAAAAATATACAGGGGTTCCATTTGAAAAAATTGAGAAAATTCAGTTCAAATAGTTGTAAATTTAAACATTATTTTTGGCCACCCTGTATACTTTTAGGAAGTGAAAATGGCTAAGTGTCATCACACAGATGTCTCATAACTGGTACTAACATATTTTTTCTTAAAATCGATAATTGCGACTGTAGTGATTTTTTAATATACACGTGTAAATGGCATAATTTCAACAAAAAAAAAAAAATCACATCCAAGTGGTTGGAGTGAGTCAATAATAATACAGGAATGGACGGAGGCCACAAAGAGGTTTCAAAAAATGTTCTGATATACATGGTTCCATTTTAAAAAAATGTTAGTTGACCCTGTAGAATCGTCTTGGCTCACCCTGTATATTCGAAAATAATTTCCGGTTCTTGTCTAGTTTATTTATGTTTTTAAATCAAATTTCTAGCTAGGTATTATAAAACTTGACATATTGAAGTTGGGCGCACTATTACACTAATAATAATGAATGATGATGACGAATGTTCCAAAAATCAGTAAACTACTATGTAACTTAGATTTATTTATTTATACATTAAAATTAGCTTTTACATAAGTTATATATAAATTATTATAAATAATTATTTATATTATATAATATTTATGTAGATATCTTGAAATAATATATAATACAGAACACAAAGGTATTTTTATTAGGTCTGCAATAAATTAAATTCTATATTCTACATCATGTTCATAAAAAAAAACGAGTGCTACAAATAAAAATATGTCAGTTTCACTTTATCAAAGTAGTGTACATCGAAGTGTATCTCACTGTAATAACAAAATATAGGGATACACTAACATGATTATTTGGTATGTTCTTCTTTAGATAATAATTATTCGAAATGGTTAATTTGGTGAAACGTATTCAATAAACATTCAGTTGTAACTCATTCATCTTTGTTTCATAATTGTTTTATGTTCAAATGGTAGATGGTTTTGTTTAAATATACTTACAGAATATGGTTTCTAAGAAAATTTGTCAATGTCAATTTACAAATTTGTTTATAAAGAAATTCGTTAAACTAAAAAACTATATACAGAATAGGAGTATATAAACAATGCAATATTTTGCACAAGATTATGTAACTTTATATTTCGAATATTGACATTACACACTATGTTAAGTAATTTAGAAAATATGTTCGGACCCAGAAAAAATCCTCCAAGAGTTACGGAAAATTTAAAGAAATTTAAAGAATTATACAGGGTATCCCATAATTAGGTACCTTCCTTCAAGGGGCTGATAGAATTAGAAAAAATAAGTTGAGTTCTGTATATAAACATTTGCCTTAAATCAGTTCATAAGGGAGCTACAGCCCCTTAAAGGGAGTAAGTACAACATAGTTATTTGCCAATAAATTCGACACGTCATAAGTTGCAAAAATTAAATTTGGATCATTTATTAATTTCATAATATTACATATTTCGTCAAATTTATATCTAAATATCATGAATTGTTGTGGTAGTTATAGGGGGGATGAGGGTCAATTTTCACTATAATTTTTTTGTCTTTTAACATTTAAAATGTGAAAAGGCACTAGTATTAAAAACTGCATGGAGTTATTTGTATTTTAATATTGCAATACAGGATAGGTATGCAATAATGGGATGTAACTACATACCTCTACAAAAATAATTCAACAATATTTTCAACTATTGTATTATAGAGCGGTTTAAAATATCGCAATGGAGCATGCAATTTAACAAATGTTTATAAATAACCAATTTATTTTTTTATTCTTGATCAACTTCTGAACTTAAAACACAAAATTAAAATAATATTAATTAGAAATTATTGTAAAAAAAATTTTTTCCCAGATTACATGCTTCATTGCATAAAGCGATATTTTAAATTGCTCTACAAAACAATAATTGAAAATATTGTGGAACTGTTTGTGTAGAAATATGTAGTTATCTTCCATTATTGCATACCTATCCTGTATTGCAATATTAAAATACAAATAGGTAACTCCAAAACGATGGCTACTATCAAAATTTAGTAAGAGCACCTTTTTTATGCAGTTTTTAACACTGGTACCTTTTTCTATTTTAAATGTTAAAAAAAAAATAAGACAAAAAATTATAGCGAAAATTCATCCCCCCCCCCCATAGCTACCCCAACAAATCATGATATTTATAAAAATTTGACAAAATATGTAACATTATGAAATTTATAAATGGTCCAAATTTAATGTTTGCAAGTTAAGACGTTTCGAATTTATTGGCAAATAACTATGTTGTACTTACCCCTTTAAGGAACCGTAGCTCCCTTATGAACTGATTTAAGGCAAATGTTTATATACAGAACTCAACTTATTTGACACCTTGTATATCCAAAATTAATATGCTTCATGTCAGTGGCAGCTTGTGAAATTTAGGCCATGTCATATCTTAATATCGGTGCATAGGACCCAAGCGATACTTTAAGGCATAACTATTCATGACTAAATGAAGAAGTTTTGCAGAAACTAATTGCGTGTAATTTGTGAAAAAAAGTTGAAAAATTGTGTGCCTACCCAGGTTATTTTTTTTAACAATTTGTAAGTTATTTGCAAAACTTTTTTTTTTTCAGAATCGTGGAAAATGTATTGACAGATTTCAAATGTCATCAAGCCATAAGGTTTTTTTTATAAAGTTACACCGTTTTGAAATTTTATTTTAGATTCATTTTTATCTGCAAATTTCAGAAATGTATAACTATAAACAATTAATGTTTTTTTATGAAATTTAAAATCTGTTGACATATTTTCCACCTGATTCTGAAAAAAAATATTTTGCAAATATTATACAAATTGTCTAAAAGATATCCTGAGGTTCACAATTTTTGCAATTTTTTTTTCGCAAATTTTAATCAAAATTTTTTCTCTACAAAACCATATAGTTTTGATAATTATGCCTTAAAGTATCCCTTGGGTCCCATGCCTAAATCCTAAGATATGACAACCTAAATATCACCAGCCGCCACTACTGCTTCATATTAAACATGTTATGCATGTATTTCTTTATCATACAACAATGTGTCATAATTAGACTCGAACACTTTAAATAGATATTTTTATACATAAAAAAATATATTTTTGCCCACTGACAAACACGTATCCCTCTTAAGCCAGTTGAGCATTTTCTTTTAAACTGGGCAAAACTTAAATATTCATGTTCAGCACAGTAGACAAACAAGAGAGCATTTTCCATGAGTTTTATGGCTATTCTCATATATTCTGCAAATTGATTATACACAGCCCTACATAAATAAAATGATAGGAACATGGAGAGATCTATCTTCATTTGGGGCCAGATCTACTTAAAACTCCTACTGATTGTATGATTTAAGATTTTTTTTTTTACCTCATAATAGTCCACATTTAAAACACCTTGTAAAAGACCACTAAAAGAAATTAAGGAATATTGTTCAGAAATACAAGTTGCCCAAATGATTTATTATTATTTTTTTTAATTCACAAAATCTAGAAACTGAGGGTCAACTCACCAAAACAAGAAAATACGTTTCTGTGAACAGCAAAATTTGAAAATGCTTTGTAAAGGATGTTAAAAGTATTATTTTCCTTGAAAAAAGAGGTATGAGAACGACAATTGGCATAGATCCTCTGTTACTCTGTACACATTTTTTTTGTATTTGAAATTTTTCACAATAAAAACTTTCAAAAAATTTATGTGGAGTAGTTTAATATCTAAATTATTGATTGGTTATGCACAGGGAGTTGCAAATTAAATTTGCCGTCTCCACTAGATGCACATTAAAGATCATGAAGTAAGGTAAAGTATTTATTTCATAAAATAAAGCATACTTTATTTGGCACATACCTTGTTCATAATGAATATAAAAAGCAATAAAAGAAAACGAGAAACACAAGTAAAATCATTTTCAGTTCATTTTGAGTGGTTCAATTCAGTCAGCAGTCAATACTAACAATCCTAGATATAATATTCTACAAAAACTTTTTTTTAGAATAATCTTCAATCCATGTATCATGAAAACTAAGCATTACCGAACCCATGTTTGCAGCATTTTTTTTTCTTATGTATGAGTATAGTTGGCTTCTGAATTTCTGTCATGTATTTTTCGAACACACCGTATAATTAATCTTTAGTATCATTTAATAAATTATCTGTTATTGTTTCATGCACCTTTTTCAACCAATTATGATTTACTTTGAAGATAATCTACTAGATCTATTGTACACTGGATTGGCAAATGTTGATGTTGCTTCTTTGTAAAGTGGATTGTCATTTCTGTGCCACTTAAGAGCTTTTCTTTCATTTTCAAACTTTGCATATTCTCGCCTGTCATGAATTGTAGTACAAACCTTCCATATAATTAACATGATTAAACCAGCTATTAAAATTGTACCAATTACTCCAAGGATCCATGCTAAAAAAATACAAATACAATTTTGATTTTATCACTTTTGGAGTCCTTTACAATATTTACCTAATACATTTGGAGGACCAGCACACAATTTTTCTTTCTGAGCTCTCACAATAAGTTCTTTATTTTCATCATAGGTATATTCAAAAATTATTATACATCCAGCTTTGCCTGGTACCCTACACTTTTTAATATTATCGTCATTTTCGTCATAAAATGTTTCAACTATTGTAGTTGAGAATGCCATGCATTTCATTTTACATTCATTTTTATCATAAATTCCTGTTTGATATGCCTGACATTCTACACAGTGACGAAGTTCTTCACATCTGTAGAAAGAAACTAAATATTAGTCATTAGTCACCCTTGGTGAAGTTACTATTAACGTTTTTGATTCTAATTATAATTATTCATTTAGCAAGCAGAAAAAAAACAGCCTGATTTTCTCATTCTTAGCAACCCTTTTTTATTGGTGGTAATTTATTATAACCATTATACAATTCAAAGGGTGTGATCAACTCAAATAGAAAAGAACGTTTTGTTGCACCATGTTCCAAATATTTTTCAATTTCCTCTCCAACTTTGTTTTATATCTTTTTATTTACAGTTTCTGGAAACAGCATCATATTTAAGAAGTACTTCTCATCTATGTAAAATAGCGAATTATGTTAGAATATCCAAAAATATATAAATTAATTTAGGTGACTTTACTCTCTCAATGACTTTAAGCCAAGATAACCCACCTGTATTTCTTGATGTTCAAATGGAATTAGATATTTTACATGGGTGATGCATAACTTTTTTAAATGATGCTGTTTGAAAATGTTTACTAAATTAAAGAAACTATAACATGTTGGTTAGGATATTAGTGAGAGAACTATACTTACATGTCCTTAAGACTAGACACATAATATCTCTTGAGCAGATCATACTGCAGAATACCAATAGCTGGATAAGTACCATCCGCTTTAAACCAAAACAATTTAAGAAACCTGTGCATAACCGCTTCTAAATTATTTTTATGTACATCATAACTGGGAACCCACAAAATGATGCATACTCAAGTTTTGATCTGACAAATGATTGTTATTGCATTTTCAGCATAAATATATCAGTAAAATCATGACTAGAACGTATTATGAATCCAAGAATTTTAAAAACCTCAGAGACAATGGCATCAATGTGAGTAGTAAAGGATAATTCAGTCTCTGAAGTACGACATAAACCAAATGGTAGTCATTGACATTTTTAAAGAAATTACATTACGTTACATTTGTTAGTGTTCAAATGTAATTAATTTGCTGTGCAGCAGATATTTATGTTATTAAGACATACTTACAGTTGAATTCAGTTATTTATATTTTTGAAGAATGAGTAGACTTTTAAGTCATCGTGGAACATGGGAACAGGCGAGGCAAGCTATTTCCTATATTAATCTATATTAATTAATCTTATATTTTTATTTTCATAAATGAGTTTTAAAAAAGATTTATTTAATTAAGAGTCAACGTTGACTACGGAAATAGTGATTTGAATATAAATATGTTTATTATAACATGATGAGTATGAAACTGAGCTAAGAAAGATTATAGAGGTAATTTATAAGCTTTCTAGTTATACTAGATAAGCGTTCTCAGACTTGGAACAAAGCAAGTGCTGAATAAACAATTTGTAATTCTAAGAGAGAATTTGTTATCTGCAATGTAGGTGTAATATGATACTCTGAGATATTATGAAGTGAAGCCAAAGTCGTGTATAAGTTAATATACAGTGGTGTAGATTTTATATAACAACTTCCCACTTATTAAAAAAGTTGGTGTTTATGCAACAACTTTTGCAAAATGAAAAACATGGTATGGAAAGCATAAAATCTAAAAATGTAAAATATTATTCGAATGAAAATTACAACTAAACATTTGAAATGCAAAATATGAAGGTAGGTTATAAGCATAAAGGTGCAAAAATAGCAACATATAAAAATGTACGTTCTGAAAATGTAAAAGAATGTAAAACGTGATAAAAATTAAATATAAAAAGTAAAAATGCAAAACGTGAGTACACAGTACTAAGCATTATAAAATAAAAGTGATTAAAGTTTTAAAAATGAAATAAAATTCACTGAAATCAATAAGATTCACAATGAATTATTGAGGTCCACAATAAGGCACAGAATACACAAAAGGTCCTTTTAGGTGTTCTATTGCTTCATTTTCCTCTTCTTCACGAATCGGAGGTTGTTTTCATGCAGGGAGTACATCGGCGAAACTTCTGAGGGTTTTACTAGGTCCCCGAGGAGGTGGAGGTGATGTAGTTGTGTTGATGGCTAATCTGCGTCTTTTCTTTTTACACTTACAAAATACATAGAGTAATAGTAGTCCAAAAATTAATGTTATTATGAAATATGCCAACCAGGAGATGTGTTTGGAAATAAACTGTTCGTTGATTAGGTCATCCAAATCCTTCGATTATTGATCCAATTTATGCTTGGCAATCTCGAGATCTTCTGTGTTTAGATTATTTAGTTTCAGTGACTTTAATTTTGGTAACGGAATTTTATCTGGAAGTTCGTTACAGCACTCATATGGGATTTGGACAGGATGGGTGTTATCCTTAATATCTAATACTTGGACAGTTGATGGTAACATGCAGAGGTTCTGCATTGATGACTAACCAGGTGTTTTTCTGAAGTTTTTGGACATTGTGACCTTGACTAATAATGAAAGATGTTTGGCAGTTTTCAGGTAGGACCTTAAGATTTTTGAAAAGCCTAGCTTCGCAGATGGTAGTTGTCTATAGGATAGGCGAACAAGTTTGAACATAATTTGGTTCCAATGTTAAGTTGTCGACATTCTTTCAGGTCCGGAATAGGTAGGAACATCAAAGAATCATCTCTCACGATATATTTTTGAGAGACTGAGAAAATATGGTGCAACCCAGTTCTATTATCCAGGATCGGAATGGGATATAATTGATAGGCTGTATAGGTTTGGGGGTCTACCAATGGTATGTTTAAGATAAAAATTAAACTAGAATCAGTTTGAAATGCCCGGAGTTCCAGAATATCCAAGTATTGAGCAACTTTTAATAAATTTATCGGAAGTGGCAAATTATTTTTCTGCAAATTTTGTAAAATTTCTTGTAATGAATTTATTAAGTGATCTGGAGTAATGATAGAAGTATGAATAATTTTCAAGCGTGCAAATGTTATTGAATTTAGAATATCATTCAGATCGTTTTCAATGTACAGATAACCAGCCATTAATTAATAGTTCACAAATTTCTAGAAATTTTAATTTAGTTCTGACCATTTGTATATCATGTTGCGTATTCAAGATAGCATCCTCAATTTCTTTGACATCATCGTTAAATGTTTCTTCGTCGATCTGTAATTTCTGAATGGTCAAGTTGAAGTGTCTATGACTGACGTTGTTACTGAGATTTGGTTTTTCAACAAGTTTTCTAATTCGCGTTCGTCTCTATTTAATTTATTAATCCAGTTAGAGTAATATTCACCATCTTCAGCGTCTAAGTTTCCGGAAATTGATTTAAAAATTTTACCTATACCATTTAAAATTTCGCTTTTGTAGCGTTTTGTAGATGTACTTCATTAAATTTTGATTGTAACTTTTGGAAATTTGTGTTAAAAAATTAAGGTGAGTCTAAGTGAGTGTAAACTTCGCTGAGGAAAGTATTCATATTACGAATAGCAGGATCGAGGGTGTTTATGATGGTGTCTGAAATCTTGTCATTTTTGTCAAAAGCTTGTTTTAAGGAAGAAATGTTTTTGTGTAACAATAATGTCCATTTATCGTTTGTCACTACTATGTCTGATGTTTCAGGGTTGTAAATTCCTATAGTATTGTTTATGGGTATGATTGGGAGACTGCCAACGTAGCTGATCTGAGCCGCATGACTAACGTAAATATTTTCTTCATAGGGTTCTTCCGTTAAGGGATTTGGATCCGCCAACGTAGTGAGGAAGGGCTCCTTGTTCTTGTAGGCTCACTTTCACTAGTTAGGTACCTTCTGCAGATATTTTCCTTGTTCTAATGCGTTGCACTACCAGTTGGTTAGGCTTCTTGTTCTACGATGTTAAACAGATCTTACCGACTGCGCCAATTCTTATATTTGTATTTTCATAAATGAGTTTTTAAAAAAGGTCTATTTAATTAAGAGTCAACGCTGACTCTACAGAAATAATGATTTGAATATAAATATGTTTATTATAATATAATGAGTATAAAACTGAGTTAACAAAGATTATGAAGCTAATTTATAAGCTTTCTAGTTATACTAGATAAGCGTTTCTCAGACTTGAAACAAAGCAAGTACTGAATAAACAATTTGTAATTCTAAGAGAGAATTTGTTATCTGCAATGTAGGTGTAATATGATACTCTGAGATATTATCTGTTCGACTATGCTCATTTAGGTGTATTCGGAGATATATTGAGTTACACATATTTAATGATATGTAGAGCACAGTTCTAATTTCTACAATAATTATAATATATTTTAGGAACGTACAACATGCGTGTCTACTACTACTCACAGAACCAATCTAACTTCACCACACACACTAAAAAAAACATTCTGTATCTTAAACCTACTTTACACATCACCACAGATCAGATTCACGGAACCTAAGAGTAGTTATACATAATTGGTATAATATTAACAACACAATAAATTCATTGTGGTTGACCGAGTCTTCATAAATCTATGTTGATAAAAATAAATGTTGGTGCTTATGGAATAATATAGGATTTCTAAGACTTTACAAAAGTTACTGGTACTTGGTCTAAAGTTCTTTACATCCAACTTATTTCCTTTTTTTCTAAATAAGATACATTTTGGAATATTTTCATATTTTCCTAAATCAGAAATTAGGCCGTTTTTTAGGACTAAATTAAAAATAATAGCACAATTTTTAAATATAATGCTGGTATGTCATCAAGACCTGTCATCATTTTAAGCTTAATCCGTTGTAACGCCTGTAAGACCTCTACTTCATTAAATGACTATATTTACAATCAAGTTAGTTGGATAATCACATTTGGTAGAATTACTTTCAGTATACAAATAGGAATTAGCATAAGATTGAATAAAGTAGTCTGGCAAATGCATTTAATATATTGTTTAATGGTACATCATCAAAATATATCTTTTGATATATTGACTGAGCCCTTTTTACTATCGATCGATCCCAACATTTGTTGGGATCGTTTTTTATATTTGCAGAAATCAGTAAGAAATTTTTGTAAGCTGTATTTATGTCTCGCTTTATTTCAAATCTGACATTTTTAAAATCATTGCGCAAAGCTTTCAAAATGACAGAAACATCCAAGAGATTCGCAGGACCAATATGAAGATATGGAAGAACGTGAAAATTCCAGAGAGAAAGAGATTATTGCAAAGCAAGATAATATTCCGTAAAAGACATTCAAGAAAGATGGTTATTTCAATAAAATTTTCTGTAGAAAACAGAAAGTCATCAGAATAAAGGGATGTTCTAAGTCGCCCCGAATACGAGGGTGTGTGAAATAGTATTATTTAAATAAAAATCGTGGTTTGAATTATTTTTTTTAATTGGAGGTTTTGTTCCTAAGATGTCCGATGCACCTGAGCCCAAATTTGGTCAGTTTTGCTTAAATTCGTCGAGTTACAGACGCAAAAAGACCCAGTATTTTATTATTTTATACAATATAATGAGTTATTATATGAAATTATTAGACTAAAATAATAAAATAACTTATGAAGTTGTATAACTTTGTAACATAACATCTTTACACTTTCAAATTTATAATTTATAAGGACTTACTTACCTTTGTGCAGGGCATGTTGTGCATTCCTCACAATATTTGCCTGAATGTCCCTTATCCACGTTACATTCACACTGGCCACAATCACACTTTCCATAGCCAGAACAAATTAGGTCACTTTCAGGAGCTATGCAAGTGCTGTTACTGTCTGGGCATTGGCAAGCATCTCCGGTGTATCCTGCCTGACATTTACAGTCACCACAGTCACAAGTACCCTTTCCTGAACAAAGTAAACCTCCTTCTCTCTTGCAGGAGTAGTTGTTACATTGACAAAATTTTCCATATATTTTTTCATCTTTGTTCAGTCGTTTATTACATTCACATTTTCCACATTTGCATTCACCAAGGCCTAAAAAATTATAGATATTAACTACCATTCATCTTTAACTAATTTTTTAAATACAAAAACTGAAAATCTTCTTGAAATGTGCCTCCAAATTTAAGTTCAATATAATAACAGATTGAGAACATAATATAAAAAATGTAGTTATAAAAAAATATATATATTAATTAGTACAGATGTATTTAAAACGACTTGACATTATTGCCTTTTTCAGAGATAAAACTGAACCGTTTTGTGATTTTCACAAATTTTTATTTAATTAATGAGGACCTTGTCCTCATTTTTGGATCTTATAGTCTTAGCAATAGACATGGGCAACGCTAGTGGTGATGAACAGCGACAATTATCATACAAAAATAGGAAAACTATTAGACTCGACATACCAGACAGAAATCATGGATCCTACTACATATCTGAAGAGATGACGACAAAATCCAAGATTAAAGCTAACCCAATTGACAAAGAAATACAGAAATAGATTATTTCGAGAGAGAAATCTTCAAATTATCATAAATTGTATGGTCTACCAGATTTATAAAAGAGGAGCCCCTTTATAAATAAGACTGATTATCAGCACAGTAGGATCACCCCTACTGCAGCCTTTTGCTAAAAAAGCAACATCCTACATCTCATTGATTTATTAAGTCATGAAATCGTTCAACCTGAACATATTCTAGTGAGCTTCGATGTCGTATCATTGTTCACAAACGTACCCATAGAAGAGATACTCGAAATTATCAAACAAAAGTATTATCTAATGGAGCACATCCTCAATCTAATTCAACATTGTTTAAGCAAAACCTACTTCACATACAACGATCAGCAATACAGGCAAATTGAAGATGCACAATAGGTTCACCTCTTCCAGTCATTGCTAATCTTTTCATAGATGAGTTAGAAATCCGAGTTCTACAATCGCGACCATTAAAATCAAAACTTTGGCTAAGGTATGTCGATGATCATAATTTGGACTCATGGAAGCGAGCATCTAAATAGTCTCCTAGATCACCTGAACCAAAGTTGCATCAAAATTTAGTTCACGATGGAATAGAAATAGAAATAGATGAACAGCGCTCATTCCTGGATTCATTAGTGGAAAAAAAAATAGGACGAGAGCCTAGGCCACACGGCATATAGAAAAGCTACTCACACTGACATACCTAAATTCACAGTCACATCACCATCCAGCACAAAAATTCAGTGGTTAAGGCATTAGTTACACACTTCTATAAGTTAAGAGATGCCGGTAATATCAAAGAAAAAATGTCAACACGCCAGAAAGCACTGCAGAAAAATGGGGACATATAGTATACAATTTAGAAGTCGCAAAAACCAATTAGACCTGAACCCCAATCAGTAGTAAAAGCTTATCTTTCATATGTAAATGCGACAACAAACGAGATAAGCAAACGCAAACTTATATGTAACTGTATGCGACAGGAAAATTAGCACGGTTCAAAATTAACCTAGAAAATCAAGGAGCATATGAAATACCATGTCAGAACTGCAACAAATCATACAAGGGACAAATCAACAAATGGATAAATGTAAGAAAAGAGCAAAAGTTAATGCACTACGAAAATACGAGAACACCTCATCCCACACAGCATGTGAAAACCACAGGGCACAAAAACACGACTTCAACAACACGAAAATAGTAGTCAATATTGAACATTACAAGTTAAGAATCTCCAAAAAGCCCTTGAAATAGAAAAAAGCCTTTAAACCTTAATAAAAGTGTCATCCTCAGAGGCTACCTAGTGCATGGAAACTAGTTTTAATAGACAGATATATTACCGAGAACACAACTGGCAGCACAACATCACAACGTGTGCCTACGAGTTACAAAGACACCCCACCTAAGACAGCTGTTATGACAACCTGTTACACAAAGCCGAGGTCAAGCAAGCTCGAACAACACATCGGGGATATATAAGGAGCAGCCTGATCCAAAGAGCGTAATTTCAGTTGGAATCACGAAAAGTCGCAACAGGAACCTGAAGATGGCATATGTGATTGTGCCGTCGTTTAAGCATCTACGGTCGCTCTGGAGATCTATCAGCTACGCGGGAGTACACCCGCAAATCCAACACATCATTTAAAACCCACGTGTGTACGTGTGTGCGTGTAAAGGGTGGGAAATTTTCGAAGTTTGTATAGGGTAACTCGGTAACTGTAAGAGATACAAAAAAATGGAAGACACATTCTGTATCTCTTTTTTTTTAGATAAATTCATTGGCGAAAACAAAAATTTGCTATCGTCTTTTGTTTTCGAGTTATAAACAAAAGTTCGATTTTTCGACTTTTTAGACCCGTCAATATCTTGGTTTTTGTCAAGTTATGAAAAAACAACTTTTACCTTCTTTAGGCACTTTTTTCTGTATAATAAAATGATGTCGAAAAAATTAAAAAAAAAAGGTGCAATTTCGAAGTATGGCATAAAGATGTATTTTTTAAAATGGGAATCATAGTTGGCTATGGTTTAGTTAAAAAGGAAATTTTTTTCTCTTTCAAACTATATATCATATGTGGGGTTGCTTTTGATGTGTAAGTATTTAATACAACTTTATGCCATAACTCGAAATTGCACCTTTTTTAAAATTTTCTCGACGCCACACAGTGGACGGAAACGCCGAAAAGCTGGCCAAAATATAAAGGCATTGAGCTATTTTACTGAAATTGTGCATACAGGGGTTTTTTGTGTCGCTGATCAAGAATCCGAGGTTGAATTTTGAAAAAAACAAAATGGCGGCCATGAAATCCCCCCAAAACATACCAAAAATCGCCAATTATCGCTGCATTTTTACAAAACTTTGTATATAGTTTTTTTGGGTCGCTGATGAAGAATCCCATATAGAATTTCAAAAAAAATTACGGTCAAAAATATATACATAGTTAAAAAATTATTATTGAATTGAAGCGAATTCATGTGTTTCATTTGTTTCGGGAAAATTAGGATCTGGGGAATGGAATAAAAATGTGTAATGACTTTGAAAATTAATTTTATTCAATTACTATCTGAATTACATTCATCGTCGCATTCAAAAGGAGCCCACTTTATGGTGCACGAATGTGCATGCATCCGTGCATTCGCGCACAATTTGGTCAATATCTCGCAAAGATGCAAAAAGATGCAGCTAATTTTTTATACACTTTCGGAAAAATGTTCATTGAACACATTCCAATAAGTTTCAAGACCAACCATCACCAACCGCGTAACTTATGGCTTTTTTTGTGGAGTTTATGAATCGTTGCATGTACAAAAATGCACTCCACTTCGATAATTATTTACTAATTACCATATAAATAAACTGATCTGATACTGACATATTTTAATTGTACTTACTTTCTGATGCAGAATCCATTTTTATGACACAGAAAACTGCACTTTGAGAATTTTTACGCTGCAGACATAATTTATCTATTTTTGAAGCGTTGCGAGCTGCCGAAGTGACGCGCTGCACGGTCGCACAATAAGTAATTTCCTCGCTCAGGTAGTGAACCCGGACCGGTATTAACGGTCGTTTCTAATGCTAGGGGTACCACTACAACGATTTAAAACGTTTCCATTTCAAAAAAAAATCTTAATTTTTTTTTTTTGGCCAGCTTTTTGGCGTTTCCGTCCACTGTGCGCCACTGTATTATACAGACAAAAGTGCCTGAAGAATGTAAAAGTTGTTTTTTCATAACTTTACAAACAACCAAGATATTGACTCGAAAAAAAAAAAGACGATAGCAAATTTTTGTTTTCGCCAGTGAATTTGTCTCAAAAAAAGAGATAGAGAATGTGTCTTCCATTTTTTTGTATATCTTACAGTTACTGAGTTAACCTATACAAACGTCGAAATTTACCCACCCTGTACGTGTGTGTGTGTGGATAGGCACATGATACAAATTTTATTCTTGATTTAGAATGATAACTGACCTGAACATATTTCGGACTGTTCATTTATTTTACAGTTTGTAGTATCCTCTGATATACTACTTGAACTATCACACTGGCAGTTTCTTCCAAACCTGCCAGGTAAGCATTTACAAATTCCACATTCTAAGTCTCCTTTCCCACTACATGCTGTTGCATTTTCTACATAAGTTTTATCAATGATAGAAGAGCATGAGCATTCACATGTGACATCTAATTCTACTATAATACTTTCATCCAAGGCTTCTGGCTTAATCGATATTATTTTTTTAGTCTGTTTGTTTGTGAGACATTCACGGGGCTGTATAGTAGCTGTAAAATTGACAATTTCTCCCACATGAACATTAGTACAGCCATTGGGTATAGAACTTTTGCAGGCCAAGGAAAATTTTACGTCAATATCATCTGTTGCATTTGTTGTTAATGTTACGGATTGTACGATTTTCTACAATAAAAAAAAAATAAGATAAATAAATAGACTAATAAATTTTCTGCATTAGAGCATCTGTGTCTGAAAATTACACATTTCGTTTGTAGTATAAAAAATCAAAAAAATCAGCAAAATTAGTAATAAAAAAAAAAAATATGTATATTAGAAGTTTCCTGAACTAATTTTATTGTTCTGCAATGCGAAAGATTTATTAAGGTGTGCTGGTTTTAGTTTTTTTTCTGCAACCGTCTAGAAAGTTAACTGTTACTGGTCAAGCCCGGTAAAGTGACATAGGGTATCTTTAAAACCATTACCGATCCCTTATGTCATTTTTAATGGACATAATATCTGATAACAATTAAAAATGATTAATCCGGTCATTTTTGAAAGTACTCATCTGACATGTCAGCAGAATTTTATAAATTTTGTTAAAGTTCAATAGTTTTTTGAGACAGCAACAACGATTGCAGAAGAAATATTGTAGACAACTCACCCAGAGAGTGCCTTTACTGGGCTCACCTAGAAATTGTCAGCCCACCCAGTAAAGAATCATTTTCTGGTCTTTACGTAAATAACTATTAAAATGCCAAAATTATACAGAATATTTAAATGATAGTGTCAGTTTGATGATAATGACGTTAAAAGTTTACAAAGACAGTTCTTAGTTTTTCTTATATATAACCAGTTCTAGAGTCTAACTCGATAAACACTCCATATTCAGATAAATTATAATAAACATAAGATTTACTTTTAACATGTTACATTTGTTGTTATAAAGTACCCATACAGCACAAGGACGTCCAGTGGAAATCTACTGGATGTACGTCATGGACTTGATGGATGTACAACGGATATCCATTTGGAAACCAAAAGTAATCCACTGTACATCCAATGGACAAACGTTTGTCACAAAATTGTACATCCTGTGGATGTCCATTCACGGACGTCTAGAGCCCCAAAAATGGATAATTGTTTTTACCTATATTAACTCACTGTATATACACATAGGGACATGAAAAGCCTCTGGTGATCGGGTCACGCCATCTGTCGGTTTAGTTTTAAGCTATAGTGACTAGTATTATTGCTTCATTGTATTAAATTAGAAAACTCACCTTGCCTGCATGTTGAACCTAGGACTTCTGTATTTGTAGCCTGACGTTTAACCACGGAGCCATTGAGGTTCTTACAATAATTATTGGTTACATAGGTAATAAATTCATACCAAAAATTGCAATATTAAAACAATTCTAATATAGGTAATTCATTAACCGATTAATGAATTATTCGATTAGAAGTAATTCTTTGATCTCTAAAATATGTTTTCCAGCAAATTGCGAAATTTAGCAGCAAAAAATTTGGTTTATCAAATTCCGGAATTCACCAGCAAAAATTATAATTTATAATTTTCTGTTCAATTTTGCCGATCAGAAAATTATATTGCAGATCAAAAAATTAATTCCTGAAACTTATTCACATTGTATAGAAATTTGTATATTAAATTTAATTATAAACTGCTAATAATAAATAATATTACAAGAAATAAATAAAAAAAAATAAAAAACAAAATAAAAATCTTAGAATTGGATGAGAACCCGATCGGTCGCATGAGAAACACGGACTATACAGTGGCGGATTTAAGATCTGTCCAAGAGGGGACGCAACAGTGGCGTATTTAGAGGTGATATATTAGAAGTAACTCAAGCAGCAATTTTGCGACTTGCAACCACATTTGCACAGAAATTAATGTTGTATTAGGTGTAGAGTGTAAATTGTCATCATGTCATCCACGACCTCTGGCACAACGTCGCTTATTAGTTGTTGTGACCAATAGTGCTCGTTATGCCTGTTAAAAATTCCTGTACTGCTGAAGTAGGCTTCATCTGTTCAAACTACATTTCTAAGAAAGAATGGATCTTGTTGACTTTTTTGACGCATATGCAAAACTCCAATCGTCGCTGAAAATCAGTTGGTTGCAGGTGATGTTACCTTATTGTATAAGGCCTGAATATGTGTGTCTTCAAAATACCCAAAGCTCGACATCTTGAAATCCCAGAATCAGCTTCAATTTGACGACTTGAAATTGAAGAATTTGCAACCGCCATTCCAATTACAGTTATAGAAGTTTCTTCAGCATCTTCGGTGTTGTAATTTTTTGGTCTTGGCTTGTTGAAGGACCCACAATTAATGAGATTTTCTTTTAACCCCTTAAAAATAGCTTTATTAGGTTGTGTTTTTTCTGGATAGCGATTGAAATATATAACCTCTGGCACGACGTCGCTTATTAGTTGTTGTGACCAAAGTGAAATAGACACGTTTTAACTACTGCAATATATGGAGTGTAAATGTTGGTGTCTTAAGTTTATTATTGACGTTGCTGAAACGTTGTCATAAGACTGAATTTTCAACGTATAGATTAGAGTTATTCTTTAACGTTTTATAGACGACGCCGACGCATCGTTGGCGTGCGTGCATAATAAAGACCTAAGAGGAAGAACTAAAACAAACAATATAACCTATACATTATATGGATGTCCAGTGGATATCCATCAGTTGTACTTTAATGTACTATTATAAAGGCATAAAAACCGGACGTCCAGTGGACATCCCTTTATGGACAGTGTACAGATATACGTATGGATGTCCAGTGGATATCCATCACATGTCAATGGACATACGGACATGAAATGGACCAAAAATGGACACCATATGGATATCCTGTGCTATATGGGATGAAGGTGGAGTGCTAATACACTCCAAAACCAGTCATATGTAAAAAATATAATAGTGAGAAACTAATAAAACATTTTGTATACATAAATTTAAATGTTTTATCACCATAAAATAACATTATTAATACAGTATATGTATTGCAGTAGCGGCTCGTCAGGGAATGCACGGGAGGCTGAGTCTCCTCTAGAATTTTGGGAGAAGCAGAATAACTCCAAACTAATATTTTTCACAAGTAGAAATTTCTACTTAGGTGTATCTCAATTCTCAATGTTGTTCATAATTCATTAATTAATTTTCAGTGTAAAAATTTTTTTGCATTTCCTTAATTTCCACAAACATGTAACTTTGTAGTCCGGATAGTCCATTCAACGTATGCATATTTCCCGGTCTCTCATCGCGCTTCGCGTTTGCCCGGATGAACTGAGGCTAGCGGCCAGTCAATCCCCATTTCAATACATTGTTCGTAACCTTGAATTTTTGGCGCGTATCTCTGCAAACATTCTGGATCTGTTAGTTAGGGCAGTTAGCCTCTAGCACCCCTTCTCTTTCCAGCGCATGTAATATTTCCAACGACATGTCTTGTTGTCCAGACGTGGTGGATTATTTGTTGTTTAATGGATTTAGTTCTCTTAGTTATGATCAAAAGGTAAGAATTAAAAAAATTTTCAGAATGCCGTCATTAGTTTTCACAAGTGGTAAACAAAACATAGGGTTTAGTGATAGCAATTATCAAAAAATCGAGTGGTTAACGGCATCAACAGTTAGAAACAAATTATATTGTTGGAAATGTTTGTTATTTACGAATAATCAATCCTAATTTGGGGCAAGGCCGGGTTTAACAATTTGCAAAATTTGTCGCGAAGTTTAGAAAGGCATGAAAAATCTCAGGAGTATATTTCATCTTGCATTAAATTCGAAATGTTGGGTAAACAAAATATTGTAAATTTCTTGGATTCTGCGCATAAAAGAGATATAGAAAATTTTAAGGGAAAAAGTCCGTGAAAATAGGGAAATATTAAAGAGATTAATTGGTGCAACTTTTAGCAAATTCAAAATCGCTTCAGTAAATGTTTACTTTTATATATAATAATAATTTAAAAAGTTGTCTCTCCGAACTGTACAAACTTTTATCTTTAGTGTCAACAATTCCGGTAACCTCAGCTACTGTAGAACGATCGTTTTCAGCACTCAAATGCATAAAAACATTTACTAGAAACACAATAGCTCAAGACCGCCTGTCAAATATATCGCTTATTTCAATAGAAAAACGTTTTTTGTCAGAGTTGAAGAAAAATGATTTATTTTCATTTTTATGAAGAAGTAATCAACCATTTTGCTAGTTCTGAAAATCGCAGGTTAGTACTGATTTATAAAAATATTTAGACTACACCAAAGATTAATATAGTTAGTTATTATTTTAGAAGTAATATTGATTTACGTTATTTACTTTTTAGAAAATATTTTTTATGTAACTTCTATTTCAAAACTATTTTAATTTTTATTGAAAGTAATAACTTTTACACTCTGGCAGTGATAATGAATACAATTTTTTGTTTGTAGAAAAACACTTTTATTTATCAATATTTTTATTTTTATTAGAAGTTATAATTTAATTGTAAGTGGGACAGTAGGACTACTCTGGTGATAAACCCACGACAAAAAAATGTAACGCGCCGTTGTACTACCTCAGAAGTGGTGGGGAAATGTGCAAATTGTAATCATATTGAAATTTAGTGTTGCCTTTTAAATTTCAAGCCTCCTCTGTGGACAGTATCACGAGCCGCCACTGATGTATGGAAGTATTAGACATAGTACAATAAAGGAAGACTATCGCGCGCAGTGTGCACCGTCGCCAGCACGACAGCTAAGAGCGACCGCTTTGTTTGCCTCTGGTTTACATTGTAACGTGTTTCCATTTAAGATACCCATGTCTAATGAATTCAATATGCATAGTGTATTGCTTTAAAACTTTTTTCAGTATATTAGATATATTTATTGATATACAGGATTGTTCCATAATACATATTTTTATATGAACATAAACCGATTTTCACTTGGAAGCACTTTAAACACATACTATTGAAGAAGTTATCATTTATATCAAGAGTAACATGCTCAGTAGAATTTAAGCTATGTAGACTACTTAAATTATATTGTAATTATTTTGTCTCTAAAAGTTGTAATAGTTAACGCCAGTAAAACATCGTTTTATGAATGAAGAAGCAAACAAGTGTTTCAAATGTTTGTTAATCATTTTTTTAAATCTTGGTACCTATTACCTCTGGTATTATTTTAAAATTGTATAAACCAGGAACACACACAATTATCATTATAGCTACAATTATTGAAATATTTATACAACTTACTTGATAATTCTTCACAACTAAATTTACTACATTATTATTGTCATTATCTTGCAGTTCACCAAAATTTGAATTCTCAATGCGATCAGATAACTTTTGATAGGATTCTTTTAAAGTAGTCCCGTCCTTTTTCACAATGGCGAAAATAATATTTACATTATTTTCCTTTGCTACATAATTTATTTGGGATACTGAAGGATAGTCATATGTAAGAAAATCGGTGGAAAAATTTCCAGACATGTGACATTTAGCATCATTCGGTTCTATTACTCCAGCTAACTTGCCATCTCCAGCAATGTGGAATTGAGCATCTATAAGTAATGAAAAATTGATTACTATTAAGCCAAAAAGGGAAATGGTATTTGAGAAAAAAATTGTATTCAAGTTAATCAAAAAAAGCTAATTAAATTTTGTAAGAATACTAAATTTAAAATTTGGGATGTGAAACTTGCATCCCCCACATAGTTCTCTTTTATTATGGTTTGGATGGTAAATAAATTTCCGCTTTAAAATCATGTTTTTAGATAGGAACATCAATTTACCAAGATATATTAATTCATACATTATTGTTCTATTTACTTCACAAATGACAGGCATCTTCAGACCACATTTTATATAATAGGATATTTAATTAATTAACTCGTTTCTTAATATGTGTCTTAAACTGCATGTATGTGCTTAGTTAGTTACATGAATCATTAATGAGTTTTAAATTATTATTTATAAAGATATACGGTGCCCGTCTCAAGCCACCACCCTCATAACTTTTGAATGGATTGTGTTAAAGAGTCTGGAGGTTGAATCATATTAAGTGAACTATTTGAGGATGAGGTAGTTTCTGGAAAATCAAAATTTAAAATGTTTAAATTGCAACGGTGAGGTTATGATGCACCTCATTTAAAAGATGTTTCAATTCTCTACATACTCATTTTTGAAAAATGAAAATCCAATTATCCGTTTTCTAGTTATAAGCTTTTAAAAAATCTGACATTTTATTTTTTTTGTATTATTCATTTCTAGAAAAAAAAAATTATTTGGGTATGACGTATGCATACTTTCTAACGTAATTAATAATAATAACGTTTATATACAACATACTTTTCTACATATCTATTTTACAATCCTTGTATTATTTTTCACTGGCGTGTAAAGAAAATCCACAAAAATTTAAGGTATAAATATGATAACATTGATAATGATAACAATAAACTATCAGTAGTTTCCTGAAATTTTTATTGTTATTCTTATCTGACGCACTAGTATAAAAGTTTTAGGTAGACAATAAAACATTAAAATAACACGTCAAATACATTTCTACATAGAAACTGTTGATACAACTACTTTTACTACTACTTCTCCAACTACAGGGGCGGATCGCTGATACAGAAAAAAATAACATGGGGGCACATAATAAAATCAACTCATATAGGATGTGGAGGCAAATGCAGTTAAGCGCAGTTACTTATTACTAATATATATATTTATGTTATATAAATATATACCCCTCAATATACTAAAATAGGAATAGACTAGATAAGTCCGTTGGCACATAATTATGTAAACCTTTAACCCCTAGCTAATTGCGTAACACACTTAAGCTAATTGCGCAATACACTTATATGTTAAAAGCATTCTATTTTTATTGTAAAGAACTACTTTATAGGGGATCTGCCGACAGATAACTTTAAGCCCTCCCGGCCTTTGCCCTTATATAGCATTAGATAATTTTAAGTAACTATATTTGTCACGCACGCACAGAGAGGTTCATATAAATAGAACCAAATCATTAAATAACCAGGCAGTAGTATTTTGTACGTCATATACGACGCTTCGTAGTTTTAAGTTTGTAACTTGTATCCTTAAAGTTAATAAAATTGTAAAAACCACAAGTTCTTCGATATTTTAAATAAATTGTTTTTTAAAAAGTTAAAAGTTAAAATCACATATAAAAATTGGCGCAGTCGGAACGGATTTCAGAACAACGGAAGAACAAGTGTATCATCCTAACTTTTCCTGACATCGGGGCAAGAACACGGAATTAGCCTCACTTCCTCGTACAGAATAAGAATTGGAGATCGTCCTCACTTCCGTTGGTGGGTTCCAACCTTTTGCTGAAATCAAAGAACACAACACGCATTCTATCTCATGTGGACTAGGAACTCCTGGAGAAACCCCTGGCAGAAGAAAGAAAGCACCAACACCAATGAAGATTTTTCTATTTTTTGTAAGTACAAAAACATTGAATCATCTTTATTTTATTTTGTGTACCATTATCTGTAGCACATATAGATAAGACTGTTCTGTTATACCTAATATTTTATTGTTAGAATAAACCAAACAAATCTCAAACTTGGTTTAAAAAAAAAAAGATAAATAATAATAATTATACGTGATATAACGTGATATAACGACGATATAAAACTTTTCGATTACATATTGCAGCCTGTCATTATTTTAAATACTATATAATTTTTAATTTTTTTCTTAAGATAAATATATTAAACTTAATAAAATGATGCAACCACAACAAGAGCAAAATGACCCCCAGGTTGAACCATACAAACTTTCAGAGATTTTCTCTATTATACCTGAATATGAGGGAGACCAAATCTTTTTAAATACATTTTTAAACGCATGCGACCATGCCCAGCGTATGGCCATAGGCGATCAAAAAACTTTGTTAAACCTGCATATTAAAAATAAGCTTAAAGGTAGGGCCGCACAATTCGTAAATTCACATAATACGGGAACTTGGTATGAAATTAAGAATCTGCTAAACTCTCACTTCGGCGACCCTCGAGATCTCACGTCCCTAATTCAAGATTTACAAAGAATTAAACACAATTAAAATTAAATTAAAATTAAATACCCGGCGAATCCGCCACAACCTTCTACGCGCGATGTCAAACGCATAATTCTAAAATGCACGTGGCAGTACAAAAATCCAATTTGACTACTGAACAAAAAGCTGCTCAAACTAGTTTATTAGATTCAATGACGTTAGATACCTTACTCACCGGACTCGAACCTAAATTAGGACAACTAATTAGGGCCAGTAACCCAACGAACATGATAGAAGCCTCAAATCGCATTAGACGCGAATTACAATTATCTTACTTCGAGAATCAAAAATTCGATAACAACCGAGGTAACACACATGCAGCGAGAAAAATAAACACACAACCAATAATTAAATTTCGCAATTTTTGTAAACACAATGTCGCCAACGATTATCTCAAACACGCAACTTTCCAAATTCCTCCAATAATCAACAATATCAAAGGAATTCTCCAAATTATACAAATAATCATAACTCACAAAATTATCCACAGAATTCTTACTCACGAAATTTTAATTCACAAAATTCTTATCAACAAAACTTTAACCCGCGAAACTTTTATCAACAAAGAACGCCTCAACAAAATTCGCAACAAAACACTAATCAAAATCGACCTTCAATAATACAGTCGAATCCAAATTTTAGAAACTCACACAATCAAAAAACACATATTAATTCTCAGTCTGACGATTTTACACCAATAAATTACACGTCTCAAGAAAATGACATTGAACGGGATTTTCAACTAGATCAAAATTTAGATCATCCTCCGATTATTCAGGATGATCAAACAGAAACAATAGATTTACAAGTACAAATGAACGCAATGAATTTGAACGATTACGACCCGAATTTGAATTTCCCAGAGCAGAATTTCATTTAAATCGATTATTTACTGTAAATTCAAAAAAATTGTATTACATCAAAGACATTACAAATACTTTTAAATTACTTGTCGATACAGGTGCCGGAATCTCTATTTTAAAGAACATACTGTACAAAAATTTCCACAAGGAAATCCAGAAAATGTAATTATTCAAGGCGTAACAGATCAAAAAATTTTTATCAATCAGTCTACCTTTATTCCTTTCAAGTGCGGAGATCCACATAAAGTTTACACAAACATAGAATTTGACGGAATCTTAGGCTCAGACTTTTTTAGAGCATTACAATTGTATAATCGATTTAAAAAACAGAAAATTAATTACAAATTTTAAATAGTTGATTGATTCGACCCTTACTTGATGAAAATCCATTTTAACATCGAACTGAATAAAACTTCACGTTTTAAGATTTTCACAAAAATTTTTATATTCATATATTTACAAAATATATATAAACATGACAATTGTTTCGCCAACACAGTGGCTTCGTCAGATGTGAGTACTAGACTAGCTATTACAATTATGAGTAGGGTGTATAAATAAGCTTGATGACATAGTAAAATTGCATCCTAAATAAATCACAATAAAAATAGAATTGTAAACTTGTAAATATTAAATATAAACGGATCATTCACATTTAAAAATATAAAATATATATATAATAAAGGAAAAAAATGTATTGTTCTATAGTTCTTTTTAAGCTCGTACATTGCCAAAGGATAAGGGTCAAGTTTTTACTAAAAACCTAAAAATATCTATTGATAATATTTGTGCATTGAAATTGACTATAAAAGAGCGTAACAAATTGTAGGAATTTAGAAAGTATAAAGATTTTAAAAATAATTAAATATGTGTATGTAAAGTAAACTTTTTTCAATATTAAAACATGTTCAATAATGGTGAGGAGTTTGTTTCCAGTTGGTCATTTAGAATTATTTCTGAATCTTTTAGCTTATTGATTTCCAAGGATTCTAGTAGTGTTAATTTTAATCCTTTATTTTCGGAGTGCAAAATCTCGAAGTTTTCATCAAAACTATGGTTTTCTTCTAGGAGATGATTTGCATAAGTAGAATCTTCTCTTCTGTTTCTAAAACTTCTTTTGTGTTCTGATATTCTTTTCTTGAAGCATCTTCCGGTTTGTCCAATATATACTTTCGGGCAGGTACCACATTTTAGCTTATAGATTCCAGATTTATTTTCTTTATTAGTTTTATCTTTATTGTTTTTAATTAATTTACCAAGGGTATTATTCGTTTTATAAGCAATATCAAAATTTTGTTTCTTTAAATTTTTAGCGACTTTTTCTGTAGGGGTCCCAATATATGTAAAGGATTTGAAATTTGTTTTCTTAGTTGAAACAATAGGATAAACTAGTTGTATAGCTTTTTGGTAAGTTTTTTTAGCCAGAATATTATCAATCATTGATGGGTTATAACCATTGTTTTTTGCAGAAGAGAAGATTCTACTTATGCAAATCATCTCCTAGAAGAAAACCATAGTTTTGATGAAAACTTCGAGATTTTGCACTCCGAAAATAAAGGATTAAAATTAACACTACTAGAATCCTTGGAAATCAATAAGCTAAAAGATTCAGAAATAATTCTAAATGACCAACTGGAAACAAACTCCTCACCATTATTGAACATGTTTTAATATTGAAAAAAAGTTTACTTTACATACACATATTTAATTATTTTTAAAATCTTTATACTTTCTAAATTCCTACAATTTGTTACGCTCTTTTATAGTCAATTTCAATGCACAAATATTATCAATAGACATTTTTAGGTTTTTTAGTAAAAACTTGACCCTTATCCTTTGGCAATTTACGAGCTTAAAAAGAACTATAGAACAATACATTTTGTTCCTTTATTATATATATATTTTATATTTTTAAATGTGAATGATCCGTTTATATTTAATATTTACAAGTTTACAATTCTATTTTTATTGTGATTTATTTAGGATGCAATTTTACTATGTCATCAAGCTTATTTATACACCCTACTCATAATTGTAATAGCTAGTCTAGTACTCACATCTGACGAAGCCACTGTGTTGGCGAAACAATTGTCATGTTTATATATATTTTGTAAATATATGAATATAAAAATTTTTGTGAAAATCTTAAAACGTGAAGTTTTATTCAGTTCGATGACAAATTTTAAAACTGTTCCATTATTTAAAGCGGACGAAGATAATATTTTAAAACCACCTAACGTTAATAAACAAGACGTAATAAAGAACCAAATTACAATAGAACCTAGAGTTGAAAAAATATTTAAACTAAAATGCAACTTAAATAATACGGAAGCAATTTTAATAGGACAAGAAAAAGAGGTGAAAATTCCGAACGCTTTAATTAAAGTTAATGAAAACGACGAATTTTTAACGTCAATCTTAAACACTAACGCGATATCAAAAACTATAGAATTTTCGGACATAAGTTAGAACCAATTACAAATTTCGAGCTCATGTTAAATCTAAATTCAGAACACAATATCGATCAAACACAACAAATAGTCGATAGAGAATCAGAAATAAAAAACCAGTTACGATTAGAACATCTCAATATAGAAGAACGAGAATCAATTAATAACCTTTGTTTAGAATTTTCGGATATATTCTACCTAGAGGGCGACAATTTAACCTTCAGTAATCAAATAAAACATTCAATAGACACTGACGGTGCAAAACCAGTGTTTACGAAATCATACAGATATCCCCATATTCACAAGCAAGAAGTTAAATCACAAATATCGAAAACGTTAGAACAGGGTATCATTAGACACTCAGTTTCCCCTTGGTCCTCACCTGTATGGGTAGTGCCAAAGAAATTAGACGCCTCAGGTAAACAAAAATGGCGCGTTGTCATAGATTATAGGAAACTCAACGAACTAACGGTCGAAGACAAATATCCTTTGCCTAATATTTCAGACCTCCTAGACCAACTAGGAAAATGCGAATATTTCACCACACTAGATTTGGCATCCGGTTTCCATCAAACTGAAATCGATTCTGATGACATTCCAAAAACGGCTTTTTCCGTAGAAAATGGGCACTACGAATTCGTTCGAATGCCATTCGGTTTAAAAAATGCACCCTCAAAATTTCAAAGAGTTATGGACAACATTCTGTTAGGCATTCAAAACGAAAGATGTCTCGTTTACATGGACGATATCATTGTATACTCCCCGACCATCCACGAACATATTTCTCGTTTAACAGAAGTTTTTCGACGACTTCAAAATGCGAATTTAAAAATACAGCCAGACAAGTGCGAATTCTTAAGAAAAGAAGTGGCATATTTAAGACACTTAATCACTCCCGAAGGTGTTAAACCTAATCCCGCAAAAATCGAATGTGTGAAGAATTTCCCACAACCAAAAAACCCTAAAGACATAAAATCATTTTTAGGACTTACAGGTTATTATAGGCGCTTTATACCAAATTTTGCCAAGACTTCTAAACCTTTAACAAAACTGTTGCAGAAAGACAGCCCCTTTAATTTCAATTCTGATTGTCAAAAGGCTTTCCAAGAACTTAAAAACGCTTTAATTTCCCCACCTATCTTAATATATCCAAACTTTGACGAACCATTCGTCCTAACTACGGATGCTAGCGCATTCGCCATCGGAGCAGTCCTCTCGCAAGGACCCCTCAACCGAGATCTTCCCATCGCTTTTGCTTCTAGGACCTGATGCAGTGCTGAAACGAAATACTCCACCATCGAACGCGAGCTCCTTGCAATCGTTTGAGCCGTAAAACACTTCAGACCATACTTATATGGGAGAAAATTTAAACTGATAACTGACCATCGACCACTAACTTGGCTACTTTCTATTAAAGACCCCGATAGTCGTCTAGCACGGTGGCGATTAAAACTCGAAGAGTATAGTTACGAAATTCAATATAATCCTGGTAAGATAAATCAGAACGCCGATGCTCTAGAATAAAAATAAATCATTTTCAAGAATGTTCCCTATTTCACACGAAAACATTAGCTTCAACAAGTGAAGACAATAATGACGAACAAACTGACGCAGAAACATCGGAAATAATTATAAAAGAACTCGAACCTTTTACTAACCTATATAAAACCCAATCATTAATAGACTATTCAAAATTTCAATTTACAAATGACCAACTCTTAAACAAGAATCATAAACATATCGTGACATTCTTTCAAAAAAAAAAAAACTATATGATGTACACTATAAAATTATCGAAGATATATTCGAGGAAAACCCCGATTTCCACGCTAATAAAATCAACGTAGTCACTAGTAAAACAGTGAAAAATAGAAAATATTACATCATCCCTTTACCTTACAACCCGGACGATGTAATCGAAACACTTTTGTAACAATTTATAGAGATCAAAATATCTTTAATGATTCTGATACCTATTTCATCGAGAACAATTTAAATTTACCAAGTCTTGAAATTTTGTCATTCATACTAGCAGAAAAAGACATTAAGCTCACCATATGCCAAAATTTAGTAAAAACACCGGATGACGATGAAATACCAATAATAATCGACGGATACCACACGGGTAAAGCAAATTTGCATAGAGGAATTAATGAGACTATCCGTAGAATTAAAGACAAATACAACTGGAAAGGTGTAACTAAAGACGTAGAAAATTTTATAAAAAACTGCGAAATATGTCAGAAAACAAAAGTACTTAGGAAAAATTTAGACAGTCCTTTAGTAATCTCTGAAACTCCTAAAACTCCTTTCGAAAGAATAAATTTAGATATTTTAGAAATACCAACGCGAAATTATGTACTAGTGATCCGCGACGAATTAACTAAATTTACGCAAGCCTATCCGATCCAAGATAAAACTTCTAAATCCATAGTGAATACACTCCTCGTATATTTCCAACATTATGGAACGCCACTACGCATACATTGTGACCACGGAAAAGAATTTAATAATACATTAATTAAAGATTTATGCACCCTATACGACATCAAACTCACGTTTTCAAGCGTCGGTCACCCACAGTCAAATGGATCGACAGAAAGATTCCACGCGACATTATTAGAAATGATCAGGGCTAACAAATCAGAGAACCCCAACGATCACCCACTAACAATCATTCCTTACGCTGTAATATGTTATAATAATTCAGCAAATAAAACTCTTTGGGCACAGCTCAAGTCGCCCACCAGAGACGTTATATAACGAAAAAGAAATAATATCTAAGTACATACGAGATTTGAATAACCGCATGTCACATTATTATCAAATCGCACGTTCTAAGACAGACCTTCAGAAACAAAAAGCAAAGACTCGTTTTGACAAGCATGTGTCAGAAAACAAGCAACAATATAAAGTAGGCGACACGGTATTAAAAGAGTCACAGATAAAAACAAATTAGCTAATAAATTTAACGGACCTTTCGAATCAAAGAAATATTCAAAAATTCGGCGACGATATACAACCCTCAAACCAAACACACATCCAAAGTAAATTTTGACAGAATGAAACTACACTCTGAAAATTTATTTTCAGGTTCTTCTTGATATTCACGACAGCGAATTCTCAATTTGCAGTCACGCCCATTAACAATACAATAGGAATATATTACCACGAAGAAGGTTATGTTAAAATCTCTAACGAACAATGGAACCTACTAGTATACAAAGATCTAGAACCCATTATTAAAGCTCTCGATTACAACGATGAACTCTTGAAGGACATTGTATTGACGCTTACCGATAATCACCCTCGCATGGTCAAATTTGCAAATAAACTTAGAGACTCAGTGGGAACGCACGTTAGATCATTATCACAAATATCACAAGCAATCCATGAAAAAAATCTCAGAAATTTACGCAGGAACGAACAGATATAAACGCGGTCTGATAAATGGTGCAGGTTCAATTTGGAAAAGTATCACAGGTAATCTAGATAATTCTGATGGGAAATATTATGTCAACTGTATAAATAAAATTAATTTCGATGAACGTCATTTAGAAAATCTCATGAAAAATTAAATATCTGTAACCACGTCGGTAATTAAAAGTTTTAACACCACGATACAAAAATTAAAAATTGATGAAGATACTTTTAACAAAGACATTATTCAAATAGAAAAAATCTATTCACGAAATCTCAAATGAAATGTGGAATCTCGAAATAAAAGTGAAACTTATTGAATTGTGTGAATCCCTACTAGAAAGTTACACGTTTATAAAAGATAGTCTAGATGATATTTTAAATTCAATCACATTTGCGCGACTAAAAATTTTACATAGTTCGATAATAACTCCACAAAATTTAGTCTCTTCTCTACAGAAAATATCACAACCTTTGAATAAAAATAATCTACCACTATCAGTAATATCCTCACAAGTAGCACGATACCTCGACATAATGGAATTACAGGCATTTCAAATGCAATCAAAAATTGTGTTTATTCTAAGAATTCCTTTGGTAGAACCAGAAATGTATACGTTATATCGTTTATATCCTATACCTATATATTAGATAACAGAACAGGTTTGCATCATGTTCTCGCTACAAACCAAAAATATATAGCGAAAGAAGATGATTCATTGTCATTTGTATCGATACAAGATATTAATAATTGTAAACCATTAATACCAAACACAAAAATATGTACTAGGACATTACTATACCCTATAGATAGCGACGCAATATGCGAAGCTCAAATTTTAATAAATCCAAACATACTACCCCGTACATGTGAAACAAAAATTATATTTGCAAAAGATTATAATGTACAAAAATTAGAGAAAAATGAATGGTTAATATCTATCTCAGATTCATTACCTATAACAATTAAATGCTTAAACAAAGAAATAAAATCAATAATAGCAAGTGTAAATTCAATATTAAAGTTACAACCAAATTGTAGCGCTTTCATAGGAAGCACCAGAGTTCGCGCAGAACCCATTGTATATTTTGGAACAAATGTTACTTACACTCGTCAACCTATAACAATACCTTATGCGTGCTGTAAGCACCTACCAGATAAACATGATTTACCTAAGCTAAAACCACTTAAGCTAAGTAGTCTCAATGTAGACGATTTAAATATTGCTAAACATAAGCTTGATTAATATTCAGAAGAATTAGATAAATTAATTAATGAACCTTTTGTAACAAAACATATATCCTGGTTTACTTATGTCACAATTACTGTTATTTTAATTAGTATTACTATGTACATTGTCTGCAAGTGAAAGCGAAAAAAGAGGGAACCTTAGAATCGGCATTATCAATTCAGGTGATCTACCACCTCCGCCTCCGCCAAAACATAGAATGGCTAGAGCACTAAGGCAACTATTACCCAAAAGAAGACCCAGCATCAACCCACGAGAGGACACAGATGAAGAAGGTCTAGAATTAAATATAAACTCGAAGAGTTATACTAGTTAAATCATTACGATATTATTGTTATTATGTTTAAAAGTTGTAGCATTGTATAGCCTCAACTTTTTTCATAGGGTGGAGCTGTTATATAAATATATACCTCCTCAATATACTAAAATAGGAATAGACTAGATAAGTCCGTTGGCACATAATTATGTAAACCTTTAACCCCTAGCTAATTGCGTAACACATTTAAGCTAATTGCGCAACACACTTATATGTTAAAAGCATTCTATTTTTATTGTAAAGAACTACTTTATAGGGGATCTGCCGACAGATAACTTTAAGCCCTCCCGGCCTTTGCCCTTATATAGTATTACATAATTTTAAGTAACTATATTTGTCACGTACGCACAGAGAGGTTCATATAAATAGAACCAAATCATTAAATAACCAGGCAGTAGTATTTTGTACGTCATATACGACGCTTCGTAGTTTTAAGTTTGTAACTTGTATCCTTAAAGTTAATAAAATTGTAAAAAGCACAAGTTCTTCGATATTTTAAATAAATTGTTTTTTAAAAAGTTAACTGTAAAATCACATATAAAATTCATATTCAATTGACCATAAATAAGTAGAGGTATCTACTTGATTAGTTTTTCATTCAAAGTTAAAATTAAATAATTAGATCTCTCAACATAAACAATTTATAATAAAATAATCCAATTTATATTTATTAACCATGTGCGGCAAATCTCGCTGCAGTCAAAGAGTGTGGGGCAATTAGTGGTTTACTTTGGCGAATTACTAAATTATTTTAGAACGGGAGTAATTGACCTACCGAAATATTTCCCTTTCTTGAACCATTTTTAAGGAGATAATGGTAAACTTTGTGTACTGGGTCATCCTTTCTGAATGCAGTTTATCTAGGGAGTGTTATCTCCCATGTTAAACTCTCAAACACTATTGCAGCGCTATCTCCGAATGTTCGTGGTACTAAAATCATATACGCGCAAATTGAAATTAAATACTTATAGAAATGTAACTTTTGTAAAGTGATTTTTTTTATTAAATAGCGACAGACGGGGCACGTGCTTCCCCTCTGGATCCACCACTGTCCAACTAACTGCAGGAATATATTGAATTAAATAATAGTATTCATATTAGTACTTAGTATCAAAGATTATGTAATATTAAATGCAAAACTATTTTAATTGACTGTAACTGGATGGAATCAATTTTCATTTTGGCGAGTCAAAATTTTTTTAATCTCAATATTGTTTTGCTTTTAATACTACTAATATTATTACTATTATTTAATATTTTTTCTAACTTCTTGCATGTAGTTAGGAGAAGTTGTTGTCTTAATAGTTTCTGTGATAAAAATGTGTTTGAAGTGTCATGCCCAAATAAATAATTTGTTTTTTGTTTTTTCTAAAAATTTATAAGCTTTGTTATTAATGACAAAAAAATAAAATGCAATCAAGTCGAACAAACAAACAAAAAAATTTGTTGACAGGAATTATCAAAGATTTTGTTGAAAATGACCACCTTGAAATTTCCTGACCGTATTGTGGAATGTTCTCCTGGTTGAGTAACGAACCCTTTGGATTCGAGGTAACCCCACGAAAATAAGTCCAAAGGTGTCAAAACTGCCGAATGAGCAAGCCATTCAATCTGACCATGAACAATAACGTATATAGGGCAAATTTTAACCTATTAAGTAGAGGGTTGGAACGTTTAATATTATCATTACTGCTACTTGCTACCTCGGTTATTTCACAAATTGCTCACTAGAACTCACGTTAACCGCACATTATTGCAACTTATTCCGGCAAATAATAAAAGATTATGTAAACAAACAAATGAATAGCGAGCAGCGAACAATGGTACAGGTTGTCAAGAATGTAGAGAATTAAAATACCTTTCAAATGAGGTGCAACATGACCCCCCTTGTAATTAAAAAATTTTGAATTGATATTGCCTCCGGCGCCATCTTTGAATTTTCAAAAACCAATTCATCACCAAAAAAATAGTTCAATCAATATGATTCAACCTCAATTCTGTCCGGACTTTTTAACACAATTTGTTCTAAAGTTAGGAGGGGAGGGGGACTTTAAGGCGGGCTGTATATTTAAGTAATAGTTACCAATGGTGACCAGTGAAATTTAATTTGCCATATCTTAATATTGTAGTATATGATTCAAATGGTTCTTTAAGACATTACTGTCAATGTTTAAATGAAGAAAGTTCTGCAAAACAATTAAAATTTGAGAAAAAAGTTGAAAAAATTGTGTGCTACTCAATAAGTAATTTTTAGGTAATAATTGCCTAATTCATAAAATATTGGTAACACGTATTTTTTCATAACCATTAAGAAGATATTTCTTTGATACGTTTCAAATTTCAATAAGAGATTTTGATTGTTTAAAGAGTTACATCTTTCTGAAACTATAGATATTAATTTTTCATTGTAGAAATTTCAAAATGTCATAACTACAAAAAAAATCAATGTTTGTTATTAAAATTTGAAATCTGTCGACAAAATTTCCTCCTGGTGATGAAAAAAAATCTGTCGACAAAATTTCCTCCTGGTGATGAAAAAAAAATGGACAAATCGATTATTGAAATAACTTTTTCTCACAAATTTTAAACGCATTTTTTTGCAAAACTTCATTTATGTACTGACATTCACCTTTAAACCTTAAAGTATCGCTCGGGTTTCGTGCTCTAATATTATGACTTCGGATATGGCATAACCTAAATTTTACTGGCCACTAATGATAGTGGCTAAATGGAACAATATTAATATGAACAAGAAATTGACTAATTGAAACAATACAGGGTGATCCGAATGGTACCTTCGATATTTTGAGAATTAATAGAAAATGTGAAAATAATAAAGAGTTTTCTTAATAAACTTAACCGTTTCAGAAATATAAGTGCGTTAAAGTTTAGCATTTTTTTTTAATTTATTTTCTATATCCTGAACTAAATGAAATATTATATTGAAATTTGGTGAGTACATGTTCCTCAATAAATAGCATGTTTAACTGCCATTTTCATTTTCCTACTTCAACCAGAGGCGTAACCACGGAGGTGTAATTCCCTCTTTTTAAAGAAAAAACGGTACGCCCATGGTCAAAATTATTTTCTTTATTATTTTCGAAATCAACAGTCAATTTACGAGTAAAAAGTCCACTTACAATTTTTCCGTAAAACGTACTGTTTTACAGTTAAACTTTATTTAGAATTCGTTGCAAATTGAGCATATTTACGTCTGTTCACTGGTATTCTTTTGGTCAAATAATAATGAAACAAAATTTTGTCTGTCGGTTGATTACAAGTTGACGTTTGCATAAATAATTTTTTTACGATATTAATTTTATAATTATTATGCTAAGATTATTCACAAATAATGAATATGCAGATATGCCGGATTTTATGACGGTAGCGCTCAAGCAGCAGCTGAAGAATATAAGGCTTTTTTCAGACAGAAGACGTCCATCAAGACACGTATTTATTGATGTACATGGTTGATTTCGTTTGTTTGGTTTACGAAATTATGAAGATAATAGAAAAATGAAAACAGGAGAATCAGAATAAATGAAAATGCAATCCTCATAGCATCTGATGATAAATGATAGGCTGTCTCGCAGGGCACAGCAATTGCAGATGTTAAAATCAAACGACTTTCAAGTTTTACGCAGCACTCATAGAAAAGCTTTCCTTTCACAACCAGGTAAAAATTTGCGCCCCGGTGATGCAGAGAAACGGTTGAATTTCTGTCGGTGGCTACTAAATTCCGTGAATGTCATCATAAAATATTATGGTCAAGCTTCATTTACTACAAAAGGAGTAGTTAATTATCATAATTTGCAGGTTTGGTCAGAAGAAAATCCCCATAAAATCCGGCCTCATTCATTTCAACAAGAATTTAGTGTCGATATTTGGTTGGGCGTCATAGACGACACTCTTTGTGGTTCTCATTTCTTGCCACCTAGGCTGATCTTCTCTGGTTTTCTCAGAAATAATATGATAGATATATTCGATAATGTAAACATTGATATCCACAATGGCAGTTGAATCCAACTGGACGCTCCAGCACATTTTGGACAAGTAGTTCGCGAATGACTCAATGAAAATTACCTGGAACGTTGGAAGGCAGATTAGGTTCTGTGGCCTAGGCACCGCGAACTCCAGGTATTATAGTTTTAGATTTTTATGCGTGGGGTTGTTTGCCAAGCCAGTTGCAATAAGAGAGGAGCTTATTGTGAAAATTCAATTAGCATGTGGGTAGTGGGCATTTTGAACAGCTCCTCTAATGATTTAAGTTTTCTTTTTGTAAAATATTTCCGTTTAGTTGGTTTTTTTTATTTTATTTATGTTTGAAATGCATACTTGTCTTGGTCGGATCAATTTGCAAAGAATTCTAAATAAAATTTAACTGTAAAACGGTCGTTTTACGGAAAAATTACAAGATGACTTTTTACTAGTAAATTGACTGTAGATTTTGAAAACAATAAAAAATAATTTTGATGGTAGGCTTAACCTTTTTTTTTAAAAAAAGAGGAAATCACACCCCCATGGTTACACCTCTGGTTGCACTAGGAAAAAGAAAATGACAATGAAACATGGTACTTACTGACGAACGTGTAATTATCAAATTTCAATAAAATATATCATTTAGTTCAGGATCTAATAAAAAAATTGAAAAAAAATATTTAACTATATGTATTTCTGAAATTGTCGAGTTTTCGACATAAGTTTATTAAGAAAACTCATATTATTTTCACGTTTTATTGATTCTCAAATTATCGAAGGTGTACAATTCGGACCACCCTGTATAATATGAACAAGAAATATTAGAGCTAATACTTTTCTATTAGATATCTGCCTTTACGTAAAAAACCATTATCATTATAGACTAACAAACCTGTAGAAAATACTAGTAAATGACGTGCTTGAGAACGCCAACCAATTTGTTTACAAACCATAGCTTGCATTATTGCATCTAGGCCACCCTCAGGTGCATCCAAATTTCCAGATACTTTAGCAACAGTTACTTCCTTTTAAATTGATTGTAATCATCTGTAAGGTTCAAATGATTTTTAAAATTGTAAGGTGAAACACATGGAACTTTTGCCAAGGTTTTGCAAGGTTCTGTCAGTCTGTGAAAATTAAGAAAAGTGTAAACAGTACTTTTGTTAAAATAATAACAAAATATTATAATTAAAATTTTAGTCAAAGCTTTGCCATCAGATATGGCTTTTACATACAGAATTAGTTTGAAATTATAGCATCAATAACATTCTGTGCTATGAACATTGCTATGAATGAAAAAGAAAACGTAACTGTAGTGTTTTCGTAAATTCTGTAGAGTAGAACAAAAAATGTATCGGCTATTTATCAAAGTGAAGGAGCATTTATTTAATTACAGGAGGGCATATGCAAAAATATAAAATTTGTACCAAGCTCGGTCGCAGTGGGCCAGAGCGTTAAATGACAAACGTAGCTGGTTTACTGCCTATCGGCTCCCGGGTTCAAATCCCGGTTTCGATTCTGGCAAAGTCGAAGGGTTTGGTTGTGTGTGTCTGAATTTTATTCAACTGTGTAACCTCTGTCCGAGCAGCTTCGGCTTTGGTTTGGGGGTTGTCAAATTTATGTGGTGTATTTTATGTTTTTTTATGTACACGTGTCTCAAGCAATTTATATACACCCGTCTCTTTCGTTTGAGTGATGGCCGCCTTGTATAAAAGTACAAACCTTGCCGGAAATCGCTGCAATGAACCATATAAATAAAATAGTTAATAACGTATACGAGACAAATGTTAAGACCGTTGGGCGACTTGGCGACCCTTCTCGAGAACAGGTAGAAAAAAAGTTAATTGCATAAACCCGAGTGAAGCGGTGCAGTCAAGGACGTAACGTAACGTTGGACATAGTATAGATAGATCTGAAAATGAATTTGTTTTGTAAAATTGTATATATGTGATTTAGATACATATTGATGCATTAAATATTTTGAAACATTTAAAAGTTTTATTTAAATGAAATTTGAATTACTGTAATTAGTAATCAGGGCAAAATAATTAAATTTAGTTCTCTAAAATATGTATGTACAGTTGATTTCAATAAAAACTGGTACACTTTCTTTTAGCTATGTAAATCATTCGTTCTTTGATTGATATTAATAATCTTACAAATGTCACTTTGACGTTAATCAGTGGCGTCATTATTAAAAATGGTTCGACATCTAACAGATATTCAAAAATTTCGAATTGTTTCTAAAATTGAAGATGGTTGGTCCATAAGAAGACTTGCTGCTGAATACAATGTGAGTAAAACCACGATAATGAGTGTTAAAAAACAATGGGAAACCAACCAAACGGTATCCCGTAAAGTTGGTTCCGGTAGGCCCAGAAAGAGCAATAATCAAGAAGATGAAAATCTTATAAATTACCTAATAGAAAACCCTTTTCAGACTGCAGTAAATGCAATTTCAGAGACAAATTTCCCTGCTTCGGTATCTACTGCTTGCAGAAGAATAAAACTACAAAGCGACTTGAAGAGTTGTTCAGCGGCTAAAAAATACAAACTTTCAGAAGAAAAGAAGCAGGGTAGGATTATTTTTGCACTCAACTATATAATCAATGATGAAAACTTCTGGGGACAAGTTGTCTTTTCTGACGAAAAGGTTTTTAAATCCTGTAACGATGGACATGTTCGCGTATATAGGCCTGCTTCCACTAGATACGACGAAAAATATACTTTCGATCCACAAATATCAGGAAGGTTTTCAGTCAATGTCTGGGCTTGGATGAGCTTAAATGGGTTAGGTGTGTGTTGGAACAGTGGTGGTTATCTCAATTCCATTAAATATATTGAAATATTAGACAATATTATGTTGCCGTCAGTAATAGAGGTGTTTCCGGAAAATAATTTTATTTTCCAACAAGACACCTGCTCCATACATACGGCCCATCGTGTCAGGCAATGGTTTCTTAATAAAAACATAGAGTTGTTACCGTGGCCATCTGAAAGTCCTGATTTAAATCTAATTGAAAATGTATGGGGACTAATGGTGAAACATATAAGAAAATTAAATAACCATCCAAATAATGCCCAAGAATTGGAAGGGATAATTGAAGACGCTTGGGAGAACTTGTCGCAAGAAGTTGACCTTGCAAGAAATCTGATTTTGTCCATACCTGCAAGACTTCAGGCAGTTTTAGACGCTAATGGAGCAATGACAAAATATTAGTTAATTCTGTATTACGTAATTGAAGTTCATTTATTTTATTTTTTTATTGTATTTTTATGTTCAGTTTGCATTGTTTACATTTTTTTTAATCTCAAGTGGTATTTTTGTGTTCGTATTTTAAAAATAGAATTATCATTATTCAGTTAGTATTTCAATTACAACCTTAGTAGAATTATCCGTAACAAATATTATTTTTTTAAACAATAATATGGCAGGCTTGAAAATGTTTTGAAAAAAGTTATTTTCTAATTATTTTTTAAAATTCCATTTGAATAAAATAAAAGAGAAAGGTTTAATAAGTTTAAACACACAAAGAAAACCGATCTCCTCCAAAAAACCCAGGTCCGGGGTAAATCACCTCTTCTCCACCCCCCTCTCTACATGTCTGGCCAGCCCTATTTACAGACATATGCACACAACTAAACTATTAAGATTTTCGATTACAAGAGTTGTACCAGTTTTTTTTTAAATCAATTGGCCTGATTTAGCCAATAACAATTTAAAGAAATAAAACTATTATTCATAGCAAAAATACGATACGTCATTAGAAAATTGTTATTGCCCAGTAAAGACCACGGGGAGGTAAAAGCATCCCTTGCCAGGAGAGGGAGATAATAGCATAGGTAGGACAGTTAGTAAAATCAACAATAAACTCTGAATGAAAAAATAACTCACCAAAACAATGTAAACTTAACTACATACAATTCACGAACACAATACATACCAATAATACACTATATAGGATATACGTAGTAACACATGTTATACATACATTAAAAAAAAACACTTGAAGACTTAAGTTGTGGACGAAGACTATTTATATACACGATTACTGATTTATTATTGACTATACATATATAATATGGCACTATTCATTTTCTGAAGGAAACATTTCTTCACTCTCACTACTGTCAGTCATAATAGGTGAACTATTGTGACTGAATTAACGGGATTATCCATCTTGGAATCAAGGTCCCACATCTGTAATTCGATCTTTTTAACATGATCTATATACTTAATCCAATTTTCCGCATTCACTTCATTTAATGCAGCTAAGAGCAGTTCTTTTACATGTACCAATTTGAACGTTATGCGTCGCGAATATAGCACACATGTAGGTACCTACACACGCGGAAATCGAAATGCAATTGATCTTAGACCATACACTTATCTTATTATTTCTATAAACATGGTGTAATGAGCGTAACACGCAGAAAATAGTTTCAAGCAGCGGAAGAAAACGTCTAGAGTACGACAGACCAGCCATTAAGAAAGATATTCATTGTTTTTATTTGGGTGTTGTAAATACAATTTTTTATAAGGAAAATCACAAATAATCCATTTTTGAGTTTTTTTTAATTAGAATAGAATAGAATAGAATAGAATAGAATTTTATTGCGTAACGGTTACAAATATCTTACAATTTAAGTGTGTTACATGTCCAAAATTCAAGAGAAGATAAAAATACAGGTAAAAACAAAGAATAAAAATGTAAGATGCTTAAAAACTACTACTACTAATTAAAAAAACAGAAAATGCAACTTAAAATTTAAAACTTTAAAGAGCGATACAATCTTATATAAAAGTTGTTTCATTCACTTCCTCTAAAAAAATAGGGTTCTGCAGATATTAAGTGGTTTTTTATGGTGCTTTTGAAGATACTTATAGATGTAATATTTTTCATTTCGGTAGGTAACATATTGTAAAAATGCAGACATTTATAAAAACATCCTTTTTCTAAGACGGTTGTAGCGTGTATTGGGTAAGTGAGAGTATCTTTGTGTCTTGTTTCATAGTTATGATCTCTGATGTTGAATTTAAACTCTCTCATATGTTTGAAAACAAAACAAAGACATTCATAAATAAAAAGAGCCGGAACTATTAATAGTTTTAATGCTTTAAAATGTTGACGACACGATTCACTTACTTTTAAATCGGATAAGATTCGTATTGCCCTTTTTTGAACTATGAATATATTTTGAATATGAGAACCACCCCAGAATATTATTCCATATGACAATAAGCTGTAAAAATGTCCATAATAAGCTGTAAGAAGCGTATTGTGATTCACTACCTTCTTCAGTTCTTTTAATGTGTAACAAACCGAACTAAGCCTACCACAAAGCGCTTGTACATGATACCCCTAGTCCATATGTTCATCAATTGTCACTCCTAAAAATGTTGTGCTTTCCGTGTAGTTAATATTTACATTATTTATATCTATCTCTTTCGGGTATGCATTTTTGTTTCTACTATGTTTAAACAAAATACAATTAGTTTTATCATTATTTAATATCAACCAATTTTGTTTAAACCATTTGATATTTTTTGCATCACATTAGCTACTTTAATTTCTAAACTATCATACTCCTTATCAAAAATTAGAATATTTGTGTCGTCAGCATAGGTTGTTATACAAACTGAGTCATTATTTAGATAATGTTGCAAATCATTTATGTACAATAAAAACAGTATGGGCCCAAGCACACTGCCCTGTGGCACACCTAGTAGTACTCTTTGGGTACTGGAATAATACTCCGATGAATTTGCTGTAATACACACTTTTTGATATCTCTCATTAAGATAAGAACTGAACCAGTTATGAGCAATTCCTCGTATACCTAGCTTATCCAATTTACTGAGAAGTGTAGTGTGATCAACACAATCAAACGCTTTTGATAGATCGAGAAATATCCCAAGAGCAATATATCCATTGTCTAAATAGTCCAATATCCTTCTCACAAAATCAAAGGTAGCTGTTGTTGTAGATTTATTTTTCTGATATGCATGTTGGCTTTCAGTTATGACATTGTGCGATTCTAAAAATGGAATTAATCTTCTACACATGACAATTTCAAGTAACTTGGAAAAAGAAGATAGCATACTTATAGGTCTGTGGTTTTCTATTAATGAAGGATCACCTTTTTTGTATAGAGGTTTCACAACAGCTGTCTTTAATCTTGATGGAAAAACACCTTTTCTCAAAGACTGATTTACTACATAAGTCAACGGTTCAACTATATAACAGCCGATTCTTTTTAACATGACATTGCTTATATTATCCTCACCACTGGAATACTTATTTTTTAAATTATTAATGATTTCAAATATGTCATTCTGTGTTACTTCAAACAGAAAAATTGAATTAGGATTACTAGTGATAAGTTCAACTGTATTATTTGCAGGAATAGTTCCAACCAGATCAGCAGCCATATTAACAAAGGTATTGTTAAAAATTTCACTTGCCAGTTGTGGCGATGTAATAGTAGCACCATTATCATTAATTTCTGTAAATGACTGATTTTTATTTTTATTTTTTCCCTTTTCCGTATTTACTATATTCCAAATAGTCTTAGATTTATTACAAGAATTATTAATTTGAGTTTCATAATAATTAGACTTTTCATGTATAAGAAGAGTAGTATAATAATTTTTATAATCTACATAAGTTTGTTTTGTGACCCTACCTTGCTGATATGAATCATGTATTAAAGTTAATGTTTCTTTGGCATTATAAATATTTCTTGAAATCCATTTGCTGTTTTTGTTATTTTGTATTTTAACAGATTTTAGAGGAAATGATGAGTTAAAGTAGCTTAATAAAATTCGAATAAAAACATTGTACATGTCATCAACAGTTGCGGCTTCGTACACTGACAGCCATGTCTCCTGTGATAGTAGACTATAAAAAAATTGGTAGTTTTCTGTACTGAAAATGCGCCTATATTCGTATGTTTTAGTATTGGTCATTACATTATCTTTAATACCTATTAGCTGAGCAAAGTGATCAGATATATTTACATCTAGTACCTCTGTATTACATTCTATCAAATTTGAAACAAAAAATATTATCAAGACATGTTGCAGTTGTTTTAGTTACTCTAGTAGGTGTATTTACTGTGATTTTCATATTATAAGAATTCAACAAATTCATGATGCCATCTTTATTGTTGGCATTTTTTGTAGATAACATATCAATATTAAAATCTCCTGCTACTATTACCAATTTATCATTTTCCGTTGCTATCTCTAACAAATAATCTAATTTATCAATAAAGATATTAATATCGGTAGAAGGAGGTCTATATACAACACATATTACATAACATATACCCCTAATTTTAACCTCGATCGCAGCACATTCAAATAAATAATCCCTGCTTAATGCATTTATGTCCTCACGAATAATTGTAGATAGTGAGTTTAATTAATTAATTAGAACTCTAATTAATACCTATATTTGTAAATAATAAATAATATATTGTTTAATGTTTATAAAATTCAAATCATATATATATATATATATATATATATTTTTTTTTTTATATATATATATATATATATATATATATATATATATATATATATATATATATATATATATATATATATATATATAAATGTATTTAATTACAACATAAGTTTCCCTAATGATTGTTTTTCATACCCAAAATGAAATGTATCGATTTATGAGAAAATATTAATAATCATCAATATGAGTTCATAGGTACTCTTAATCAAATTATTTCATCTTAATTATTGTATTATCATTTCCTATGCATGCACGCCATTGAATCCGCATTCCTTTACAGAATTTACGAAAATACTATAGTAACTTGTTCATGCCTTGCATCCGCCATCAATTCCTCGCAACGAAAATACTATGCAATGCTATAACTATAACGATTTTCTCCCATTGCTCAATATACTATTTATTTTTACTTCTACTACTGTTTGATTTGTCATTATTATAAAACCCTTAAAAATAATCACTCCATGCAGGCACCAAACGAAGTTAATCCCCCACTGGATGGAAAAATGAAAAGAAACTTTACCACAACTGTACAGCTCCGTCGCTGCAACTGATCGGAGAGCGCCGATATAATGTCATTCATTGTTTGCTTTCGATGATGGAGCGATAAGTTTATTATTGGAACAGGTTAGGTCAAAGAGTATTAAAGTTATATTACCATTAAGCTATCCCGTTTCAATAATAAGCTTAACTCCCATCGCCACAAATAACACATGGATATAATACCATAGCCCTCTGATAATTTAAATAGACTAAGCTGTATGTGTAGTAACTTGGATTTAATTCTTTTTACCCCATAAGGGTAACAAAATCAGCATGCACATTCATCGTTTAATGCCAAATCAGTGTGTTAACGGTTTATTTGCTCTATAAAAAAACTTATTATTCTGTGCAATACAAACTGAGATTAAATTAACAAAATAGAAAAAGTTATTTACTGTGGTGTGCGTGCATGGGTGCGTGCCTGTATGTAGATTGTTTTAATATCCTGTTTCTACAGTGTTGTTTCATTCAAATATTACTTTGTTTTAAAAATGTACGTAATGCAAACAACTTACTTTGCTGGAACAGTGCTAACAAAAGGTAAATCCACTTTGTCAATGAAACTTCCAAAACCAAGTCTAACATTGCTAGTAATTCTCTTTAAAGCTTCTGCCAGTTTGACTCCCAATTGTCCCAATTTTTCTCGATGCTTTTCCATAGATGCAGATAAATCCATAATGTAGTACAAATCAACTGGGTAATTTTCAGCCTGTTTGTATTGAAAGTGTAAGTCTATTTTTTCTCCTTTTCTTAAGGACAGTTTAACACGTTGCGGCCTTAGCTGAACTGGGTTGTTACTGCTGGTAAATAATGCATTTTGCAAAATTTGTTTAGAATATATCGGTGATATAATGAGATTTTCTTGACACCAGTTGTTAGGGATAGAATGCTTGTGTGCACAATGGATAGGTGTCGTATCATCAGTCTGGTTATTCTAAAATAAACATAATTAAGATTAACTATTATTTATACACAGATGATGCCACATTAGAATTTACGTACTTCATGTTTTAAAAAAGCCCAGTGAGTTGAGATTACGGGATTATGAGGGAGATATTTAATCCTTAAAGAGAGATTACATAAAAAGTATAGTCAGCGGTGAAATTGAAAATACACTGATTCCTGACGAACGTTAAACGTCAACATAGGATACATCAAATAACAAACAGTCTTAAATACATTTCAGTTATATGAATACAATTAATGATTGCAGGTAAATGACAAAATGATAGTTTACATAAAAAGCTTTTACGAGAAAAAAATAAGTGGTGAAAAATCAGGCTCAGTATCACCATCTGTCGGACATACAGACAGAGGCAAATCTGCGAAATGTTAGTCATAGAATATCAGGACTAACATTCGACAGGGCTAACTATCCAGGGACCTCAAACCTCTGGTTCCAATAATATATAGAGAAAGACCCTGTCCTCTCACAATTTGATTCCTGCTGGAACTGCAGGGTGGTCTCAACTTATGTGAAGCCTTTTCAAATGGACAAAAGATTGCTTTTAAATTTATTATATTTTCTACAATTTCTATACTGTTGGTGGGTTCATCATTGGGTATGTGCTAGCGTTAGCCGAAGAGCCGGAGCGGGTCCACTTGTACCCACCCTCGAACTCCAAGGAACATGATTTTTAATTTTCTGCTTGAAGAACTACATAAGGAAGTTAATACTGGACACGATAGTGCAGTTGGCTAGAGCGCGACAGGCTCGACTTGTCACTGTCTATCTGATCCTGATATTGAACCTCAGCTCCGGCAGTCGGTAATGTCAGAGGGAGTAGTTGTTGTGTATATATATATATATATATACACATATATATATATATATATATATATATATATATATATATATATATATATATATATATATATATATATATATATATATATATATATATATATATATATATACATAATATTTTTTTTTTTAAAAAGATACGGGTCGAACAGTTTGCACGCCAACACAATACCTAACAATACCTTCTCTATTACAGAGTAGTTACACTCATCAGAATTGAGGGTTCGTGAAATATAAGAAATTGGCTTGTCATTAGGTGGGGTTCCTTGAGGTAGAACTGAGCCCAGTGCGAAGTTTGACGCGTCGCTAGTTAACACAAATGGTTTTGTAGTCAGGTAATTGTAAAATGGGTGCATTTTAAGATGATTAAATGAATTTAGAAACTCTGCGAAATGAGTTATTTTAGAATTTTTATTCAAACAGGCTGTAAGGTGTTTAGAGACTTTGGCCAAGTCTTTAATGAATTTCCTATAGTATCCTGCTATACCCAGAAATGATTTGATTTCTGTAGGTGAGTTAGGAATGTCGGGGTTTTCTTCTATTTTCTTCTAATATTGTACGTTCTGTTTAAAGAAACTCCGATTTATCAAGTTGGACTTTAAAGTTGGCTTCACGTAAACGTTGGAAAATCTTTTTTAGTCAGTCAACGTGTTCTTGCAAGGAGGTGAAAAAAATAATGATATCGTCTAAATAAGCCGAACAAATTTCGTTTTGATAGCCTCTTAAGATGTTATTCATAACCAGTTGGAATGTAGACGGTGCATTCTTAAGTCCAAATGTCATCCGTTTAAATTCGTCGTGTCCGTGTTCAGTGGAAAACGCAGGTTTTTTGTACGTCGTCTGTCTCTATTTCGATTAGGTGAAACCCATTCGCGAGGTCTAGGGTGGTAAAATAATTACATTTACCCAACTTGTCCAAAATGTCATGTATATTTGGTTTTCCCGAAGCGTCTGATTTTTTGGGTACTATCCAGATTGGGGATGACCATGGCGAATTTGAATGTAAAATAATGTTAGAATCAAGTATTTTGGATATAAAACATGTTTACAATGTCCACAATTAATAAAAAAAAATTCTGGGTTATATTTTTATCTGTCAAGATAGCGTCATCACTTAATAACAGAATAATGGCGAATTTAATTTGAGTTACTATATAGTGACATATATGTCAACAAAGTATTTTTCACTTAATAGAGGTGACAAAAAACCAAAATTATTTTCCTTCAAAGTTACATTTACCATAAAGTTGCAGATGCGACTAACGTAATAGTTGTAGTTACTTAAAAAGTGGTGATGGGACTATAACAATTTCACTGTGTAGTTATGTTTACCAAGAAGTAGCAAGTGCGACCAAACACGTCATTATATCGGTAACTTTAAACTGGCATCTATTACCTTGTTATGGAAAGGTTACTGCAAAGTTTCCTCTTATTGCAGCCATATGCATATAGTGTTGTGTTGTTTTTTGTAAAACTTGTACAACATTCATCTATAGTATTACAAACATGACCTTCATAGTTCATGAACCTTACAACCCTAACTTATTTTTAAGTTAATAAGAATAATTTTATTGTTTGGTATTGGCAACACGCACGTACTAAACGTCAATCGTCAACAACTGCTCAACCCGCGGTTCCGCCTCAGACCTCAAACCTATATCCTATGTCTATAGGCCCCGCACAATTTTAATAATTGCACTTTACTTATTTGGGTGTATAGATAAATTTGTGTTTATCGTTATAGTGGTATTAGTGAATAATGATCAGATAAAAAACTTTTATACGTTCAACGTTGCTTTCTTGTAAGGTAAGTTTGTTTGGAAAGAACCTATAATAGAAATTAAATAGCATAATGTATGTAGTTTGTCTGCTACAATCAAAACGCTGTATAGGATTTCGTGGTGAAGGAGCCTACAACCAAGCAGTAAAACTTTCAAAAAAACTGTTAATTTTGTCAGGGTCATTTAGACTATTTCTCAATTTTCAAATATATTTGTTTGTATACGGTGTGTCGGAACACACTGTGTGTCCTACATTTGAGTGGCCCATGCTTTCATAATTTTATCATATGTATATCTTTACGTATTTGAGGTCTTCATTAAATAACCATCATGTTCTATGCGGGTTTAATGTCCTTAGTTTTTGAGATATATTTTACTTTGTTTTTTAAAAAATGTTGCGTTGGCAGGCCTATAGTTTGAAAGTGATGTTCGGTTTTTTTTTTGCTAATTTTGATGAGACGGTATATATCTTAGTAAGCTTATTACTAAAAATTAACATGATAACTGTACATGATGATTATAGATGTACTTGTTACAGACAAACAAGACAACATGAAGAAGAACTAACGGAAATATTTGATGATCCCTAGGCGCAGGATGTGGCAGAAGAAAATGAAAGTTTTTTCTTAGCGTCGGATTAAAAAGGTACAGGGTTATTATTGCCTATAGAAAAAAGTTTTAAATAAAAGTTGTGTGGTCATGACTGAATTTTGTTAAAATGCTATCAAAAGTACAGTAGCGTGCAGATTTCAGGGGATACAAAAAAATTTTTTTTTAAATAGGACCCTGTATATTATTTAATTTTTGGAATGATCCTTTGTTCCTGATTTCAAAAATATACCATATGTTACCCTACCATATACCGCTTTTGAGTTATTAAACGTCGAATATCTTAGTTAAACTAGTTGATGTAAATATAGAAAAGTTAATATTATTAAAGTGAGCTATAAAAATGACAACTATTATGTTTGATAAGTGACATTTCCTTAATGAAATAATCAAGATGGTTTACAGTGAGGAAGAAAAAGTCTAAATATTTACTTGTTATATACAAAATAACAAAAATAAACGTTCAGCAAAAAGAGCATATAGGGTGTTGTATCCAAATCGTCCAACACCATCAGAAAATACGTTCAAAAATATTTACCAAAAGGTGAATAATACCTCCAGTTTTAGTAGAAAAAAGCGTGTAGTTCAAGCAAACCAGGAAGAACAGCTAGATATACTGCTTCATTTCGAAGGTAAGCCCATCCATATTTATTCGCGAATAGACTTTTTTGAAACATTGTATTTTAGAAAATTCTGAATGTAGTATAAATAATGCAGTCGATCAATTAGGTAAAAGTCATTCCAAAATCCAACATACGTTAAAAAATAACAGTTACAGACTATATAAAATTTTACCCGTAAAAGTTTTAACAGAGGCTCATAAAAGAATATGGCTAGACTTTTGCTGCCAAATGATTCAAAAGTTGGATGAAGGTCCCGAATTTTTTATTGAAATATGGACTGATGAATCATCCTTTTCTAAGGCAGGCGTTTTTAATAGGAAAAATCGAAAGTCGTGGGAAAACAAGCACAATAGAAAAGATTGGTAAAACAAATAAAAAAAATCAGGAAGAAAAACTGTTAGCGTTTGGTGTGGAATTTTCAGAAACAAAATTGTTGGGCCTATATTTTATGATTATACTTTAACTGGAGTTACCTATCTGGAAATAATTATCCCAGAAGCAGAAAATATTCTTTTGCATAATTTTTCGGAAACCGAACTTGATGATATGATTTGGATACAGGATGGGGGAACTCCGCATAGTGTCCTACCCGTTCGAGATCATTTGAATAATGTATTCCCAATATGGATAGGGAATAATGGACCTATTAAATGGCCACCTAACAGTCCGGATTTGACAATAATAATAATATTAATAGTATTCAAGTCATTAAAGACAGGATTCTACTTGAGAAATAAACAATCTGAATGTAAATAATGAAGCCATTTCCGGTGCAATTATAAATAAGAATACGTTATCAATTATGCATTTACAATAATGGTGGACACGTTGAACATCTTTTTTGAGTTATCATTTATTTATATTTAAATTTCCCAAATAAATCTTTGTTATCTATTTTGTATAAATATTTGGTTTTTTTCTTCCTCACAATAAACAATTTTGATTATTTCATTAAATAAATGTCACTTATCAAACATAATAGTTGTCATTTACATAGCTCACTTTAATAATGTTAACTTTTCCATATTTACAGTAACTAGTTTTACTAAGATATTCGACGTTTAAAAAATCAAAAACGGTATATGGTAAGGGTAATATATGGTATATTTTTGAAATCAGGAACAAAGGATCATTCCAAAAATTTAATAATATACAGGATATCCCATTTAAAAAAATATATTATTTTTTTGTTTCCCCTGAAATATGCACACTACTGTACTTTTGATAGCATTTTAACAAAATTCAGTCATAACCACACAACTTTTATTTAAAACATTTTTTTCTATATGCAATAATAACGATGAGGGTAATTTATAATTAATAACCCTGTACAATTATTGTACAAATATTATTTATTATACTTTTTACATTTTTAAATGTAATGTAAATTTTTAAATATAAATAAAAATTTTAATATAATTTCTTGTTTAGTCGGAAGATATAATTTTTTTATTGTTGATGGTACCTAGTACATTTTAACATGTACAAGCTTTTAATTCAACTATATAATGCATGACACAATTTAAGGGGTGTATAAAGATAGTAACTGACATTGTTTCAAAAATTGGAGTATCCTATTGAGATAGATGTTAAATTTTGAATTGATAAAGGAGTTAAGAAACAACATAACTCCGTGTCTGGTGAATAAAGTTTGATAAAACTATTTTTCTCTGACAAATTAGCAATTTGCTAATTAATATCTTTACCCATCGACCCCCTCAATTATTATATTTATTAGCGGTTTCCAAGATTCTCTTATACCGTCTGCACCAATAATTTTATAAATTTCACCACAATAAATTGTGGCAGCTATTGATTTTAACTCGGGCATGTTCTCAATTTTAAATAAAATTAGCCAAAATTCAAGTTGATTGAAGATGAAGTTACTTTGTGAAAATCTATTTTGATTTAAAAAAATTATAAACCCTTTTTATTACTTGCCTAATTTTCACTTTATTTGTTATTTTACAACTAGTTTCATCCTATTCGGACATTTTCAAGTAAACTAAATTATACACAGATTTTACTTTCATTTAAATATAAACTGAACTGAATAGAAGGATGGGTCACTTTATGGTTGATAATATAATTCAAATTTGTACAGATGTTATGTCTTTAAATGTAGGGTTTTTTTCAAGATAATAAATTATATTATGGTGTGATTTTTATTAACAGCAGGTTATCTGAATAAGTTTATTAACGGAAAATTATTTAAATCTATTCGGTCGTTTAATATGTTGTAATTTTTATTCCTATTTAATTTATTAATTTCTAGCACTTCTAATAAATTAAGTTTCTTACATTTCCCACAAATATGTAATATTTTAGGTTGATGGTCATCAGTTTTTGTATGACCAGAATCTGTTAGGTGTTTATAAAAGTTGGAATGTTGTTTTCGTGTATGAATATATTCTCTATATCTTACTCCAAACGATCTACCTGTTTGACCTACATATGAGGCGTTACATTCTGGGCAATTTAACCGATATACACCACATTTTTTAGAGATATCAGTTTTTTGTTTTTGCATTGAAAAGATATCTACCTATATTTTTGTTAGAACTAAAAGATGTTTTAATATTAAATTTGGAAAAAGTATTGCTGATTGAATAAGAAAGTTGACCTGAATATGGTAATGAAATGTATGTTTGTACTTTTTTCTCGTTAATAATGGGATAAAGTTCTTGTGTCTTATTGTGTCTAATTCTTCTTTTAAATCTGTCTCAGATAGAGGTAAGCTGAAGGCTCGATGTGTCATAGATTGATATGTGGCTAATTTGTGGGAGAGAGGGTTATAGGAATTAAAGAAATTATATCGGCTAAAAGGGGGCTAAGTGTCGAACCTATAGGGAGCCCTGTTTTTTGTATAAAGCTGTCCTCATTAAATTGGAAATAATTTTGATCTAAACACAACTTGAATGTTTGCAGTATTTCATTTTTTAATTTTGGGATAATTTTGCATTTTTCTAGTATATTTGAAATTAAAGGAAGACATTCGAAAGGGGGAATATTAGGAAACATATTCGATACATCAAACGATACTAATTTTATAGAGTTGGAGTCAACATTTAGGCTGTTTAATTTTACTGTTAAGTCTAAGGAGTTATTAATTGTATTTTTGGGCTTAAATTTTGTAATAGATTTAAACTCGTTATTAAGTAATTCAGATAACTTACGTGTTGGTGCATTTGTGTAGGAAATTACTGGTCTAATGGGTTTATTTCCTTTGTGTAATTTAACTAAGCCATACAATTTTGGGGCGTCACAGTTCATATGTCTTTTTTCAAATTCGGAGTGGCACAAATATTCAAAACTTTGTATTAAGGACTTCGTTTCTTTTGCAAATTTGTTCGATCCTACGAACAAATTTACAAAAGAAACGAAGTCCTTAATACAAAGTTTTGAATATATTAAACTTATTCAGATAACCTGCTGTTAATAAAAATCACACCATAATATAATTTACTATCTTGAAAAAAAAACCCTACATTTAAAGACATAACATCTATACAAATTTGAATTATATTATCAACCATAAAGTGACCCATCCTTCTATTCAGTTCAGTTTATATTTAAATGAAAGTAAAATCTGTGTATAATTTAGTTTACTTGAAAATGTCCGAATAGGATGAAACTAGTTGTAAAATAACAAATAAAGTGAAAATTAGACAAGTAATAAAAAGTGTTTATAATTATTTAAATCAAAATTCAAGTGGTGAGCTGCGAAATGGTGATAGACCATCTACATTAACAACTAGTGATAGTAATAATGGATGATCAATTTTAGAGAACGCCATAAGCAAACAATTCCTGATACCATTATACCAGAATTCTCCATTTTCCATGGGAACTATATTTACTAATCTTGGAGTTTTCAATCAAGTACGGCTGTCGTGTGGTACTTTCATCCCATTTGTGTTTAATAAGTGCATCAATTCGTTCACAGACCTGTGTCAATCTATGTACTAGGCACCACTGTTCCTAAGAGAAAATTTGTGAAATCATAGAATGGTCTTATAAATCTTCAGGTGGAATGTTTAAATCAAAGCGTCATCATCAACATCAACTTAATTCTTTACTTAAACATTTGTTGGTTCTTCACACAGAATAGGTTTTTCATGTCCCATTTTCCTAACCTGGTCATTTACATTTACCTGTTTCGTGGAATAAGGAGCCGGCTCCGCATTAGCCAAAAAATTTGTTAAATTGTTAACATCATTTAATTGTAACTCACTTTTTATAAAAGGTCGATGAATGTCGGATTTTTTTTGTCATTTTACAGCTCTTCGACGCCATGTTCGACGGTTGGGAACAAGAAACTGTTTACATAAATGTCTTTAAAGTTTATATCACTTTATAGTAGGTTCTCAAGGTATACGTAATTTTGTAGTCATTTTGAACTGGTGGGGAGTAGTAAAAATTACTTTAAAGTTTCTTTGTTCATAGAAGTAATGTTAATTTTATTCAAGACGTCACTAATAAGCTACACAACTTTAAAGTTCCAGAAAATTTTCCGACAACGTCACAAGAACTTTAAATGGAACACTTTAGTCATCATTACTTTGAAGTGATTCTTTGGTAACACTATACAGTAGGCATTACTACCAATTTTCACTTTAAAGTTGAGAATGCTTTCAAGTAACGCAGAGTAGTATCTGCAACGTTGCACAAACTGCAGCAGTTACTTGAAACTGTAATAACTATACAGTACTCGAATTCAGTAGAATCTACATAATTGTTAAAACACAGGCATACTACAAGGTGAATTTTACACTAAAGTCGCAAATTTAGTGACAGTTATGTAATGCCTACTATATTAAAGTTATGATGCCAGTTCCCGTCACTTTGGTGCTGCTTGGGATAACTTTTGCATTTAATAATTTATTCCACATTTGACTGTCATTTATGTTAGGTAGAATCTAAAAAAATGACGAAAAATTTGGACTAGAAATATAACCACTGGCGTAGATAGAGGGGACATGAACCCCTTTTTCTTTAAAATGTCTACACCTATGGATGCTTTAAAAAATGAATCATTTTTAAGTTATTACAAATTTCTTTTGAGAAAACCGTCTCTTGCAAGTTTTTGATATTTTCGATAGTCTTCCAGTAAATTGAGTCCAAGTGTTTCGTTGCAACTCTGTTCTACATTTTTTAATATGTGCTTTTGAATAGATTTGTAATCGTAATTTTTAGAACTGTCAAATCACCGAGGCAAATCACGTTACAAATAGTGTTTTTATTGATTTGACAGTTTTAACAACTATGATTACAAATCTATTCAAATACACCTATTAAAAAATGTAGAATAGAGTTATACAACGAAACACTTGGGCTCATCAGTTTACCGAAAGACTATCGAAAATATCAAAAACTTGCAAGATATGTTTTTTTCAAAAGAAATTGCGAATAATTCAAATATGGTTTGATATTTTTTAAACATGCATAGGGGTAGAAGTTTTAAAGAAAAAAAGAGTTCCTGTTCCCTCTATCTACGACAGTGGTCAATTTCTAACACGTTTTTCATCATTTTTTTCAGATTCCATCTAGCATAAATAACCGCCAAATGTGGAATAAATATATTAAAAAATGCAAAAGTTATGCGACAAAAACATTTATCAAATAAAAATTTCAACGCCCTGTATCTCAGAAACTAAGCGCTTATGAAAAAATTTTCATAACACAAAAAAAACACTTATTTTTTAAAAATATATCGACTATTCAATTTTCTGTATTTAAAACGGTTACACCCTGTATATGGAAAAAAGTCATTGGTTTTAACCAAGTATTATCTAAACTACACTTTAATATAGAGTAGATAATATTTTATTAATAATTTTTATCCAAAAGGAAATATTTTCGCCGCAAAGGAAACCAAAACTTCACCATTAATATAAAATATAATGCAAAACCATTTATCAACATTTTATTAACGGCTTTTTTTTGTATTGAACATATCCAATTTTTCAAATAAGAATTTACATCTACATTTTTACAAAACAATTTTTTGATTTTTAAGTCGGTATTTTCATCAGGTGGCCAATATAGTTTATAAATCGCTCTTAAACTTTTTCCATTCTCGAATCTCGATAACCAAAAACGAAAACAAGTGCTAAGATGGCACCGCCAACTCCGTAACTGCGTCATACACTCCCCACCCTTAATTAAAGGTGAAAACTTTAAAATGCTATATTTTCGTTGAGTGAGCTAGCGTTATTATCAATTTTTAATATATAATAAACATCACAGAAATTGGACATCCGAATCCAAAGCAGAAGTTTAAGTTTTAAATAAGTAGTTTTTGTTACCTATTTGTAAAATAAATAAAACATAAAACACTTACAAAATTAATACGTATTACTATGTTTATTATAAATAAATACACTCAACATGATACAAAAATAACAAATAACTTAGGAGGCTAAAATTACTAAAATTAGTACTTCTAATATTACTCGATTATTAAAATACCCAAGTAACAATTTTAGTTTTAAAATATTCTTTAAGATATCGTCAAAGCTTAAGTTTTAACGAATCGTCCAAATCTTTACTCGTAGAGTATCTGAAGAGTATTATAAAACCATACTTGGTTTAGGATAAGTACCATCTTAACACTTAAATGGCACACACAAATGCTTTGAGCGAATGTTTTGTATTTAACACCAACCAAGTTGGCATCATCTGGAGATGATTAAATTTTTTTTAATCATCTCCAGATGATGCTAACTTGGTTAGCGAAACGTGCGGCGTGCAGTATATAGTGTTTTGGTGTTTCGTGGAAAAATACGTCAGTATTATGTTTACATCAAAAGTTCTAACCTTCGATCATAAACACTGATCGAAGGTTCTAACCCACTCCAGTTTTGTGTTTAATGAAGTATACATAAATGCTACGCTCACTTGATTCTCGCACGATATTGTATATGGGCCTCATGCATAGTTATAAAATATGAACATATGGCAACTGAGAACGATTTAACTTATAGATGTATGTACTTATAATGAAGTATTGGAACTCTCATGAGTTAAAATTTTCAGTGACGCTAAGTTTACTGTAAAACATGGGTTCCCTAAAAATACAAATTTTAAAAAAATGCGCTCCCTAAAAAACACAAATTTTAAAAAATACATGGGACATTTTTTTCTAGGTGACTTAAAAATAAATAAATCGATAGCATCGGCCCATAATATGGTTCAGTGTTAGTAAATTGTTTTTATAAAACATTTCTATTAGATACAAATCACATTTTTTTGTTCAATCAGGAACATTGCCAATATGGCTGACCATTATACATCTCTTGCCGCTAGAAATAATGGCGGCAGTTAGTATAAACCCTATTAGTGTTGAACAATTCTACTTTAAACATGTTTTGTTTTAAAATACCTATGAAATTATCAATTACTCTTTAAGTATGTCAATTTGTTCTTGTAGAATTATATTTTAAGCCTCACTGGATTTTTATCATATTGCTTGAAACTTGTAGTCTTATCTTAAAACCCGTTTTAAACCCATTGAGCACATGACACAACCATTTTAAAGTCTAGAAGATTTGTGCTTAATCTTTTATGCTTAATATTTATTTATTATTTTTGTCTGCTTCATTAAAACTCTAAAAGTATTTGGCTTTATGAAGGTTCGACCCGGAATTTAGTGATCTCAAAACATTTTAGATTTATAACCGGGCATTAACAATTACCCCAGGATTATTTTTTAAAACAATTATAAAACCAAAACACGACCTTAATTCTCTATAACACTGGATACTTCTAATTTGGACTTACAGCTATACAGTTTTATTGAAGGCTTGACAAATGCCTTGATAAGTCAGTCATAAGCCAATAGACTTAAAGATAATTTAGTTTTGATATAACTTCTTGAAGACTTCATTAAAACTTTCTTTAAGACAAAACTATCTTTAAGTGCACTTGGCATATAATAGATTTGGCATAAATCACTAATTTATGAGCTGGCCACTATATAGCACTGATAAAATTTAAATAAATCTAAAAGGTATTTAAATTATTACTTGGGTATCTCTATTAATATGAATCGGTTACTGAAAAATCTCGATTATTCCCATCACTAATAAATTTTCACGATTTTACACATTGTTTTGTACCCCAAATTAGCGGACTATATGCCAAACATCGCTCCGCGAAAGTAATTGTACGCGGTCGTGTCACTAACTGAGGAACAAGAGCAAAGTTACGTATAATATTATATACGTGTATCCCTGCCTCCTGCCATAATACTGGTTGCATATATTACAGGTATATAAATAAACGCAAATATATCAATGAATGATATCAATTAATTCAATTATACATATAAAGGCTCTTATATAACTGCCTGCTCTGAAAAATGACAAATATTTCCGTTGCCTAAATTTGGCAATATATCCACTTCCATTATGCACTACTTTATTTATTTATTTTTAACAAATTATAAAACAAAAAAATATATAAAATTACGATAGGAAATTACATGTTTTTTTGAATGAATTACTAACTGCAGAATGTTATATACTAAATGACGAAATACGCAATAAACAATTTTTATTTGAATGAAATCCGCACAGTATAAAAATTGTAGTAAACTTTAAATTTTGTACAAATTGTTCTTTGTTTATCAAATTATAAGTAATAGTTCTACAGTTTCACTGCACAAATTGAATAATCAAGTATTTTTTTTTAAATATGTGTTTGTTTTTAGTTATATTCTAACGCATAGTTTCAAAACTAAATAACAAACTACGCAAGTAAATTGGAGGGTAGGGAACGTCGTAGACGTAGGGGTAGATCCGTCGCTACGGATTGTTGAATCTTGCAAAAAACTTGACTGCAAATAAATTTTAATGGCTCAATTTCGGCAACCTTTATTTTAACTTTAGCCTATTTTTCATTAAAAAAGAACATTTTTCGCTGCTAAAGCAAAATAGTTCGTCAAACTGGGACGAAGTAACAGTTTTTCAACAATGTGTCAATTTATTTCCATGGTCAACCATAAAAAAAATTAAAACAAAAGTTTTTATCGACATGTAATTCGGAGGTTCATAAAGCAACTATTTTTAAATATAACTATAATGCATTTACTAAATTTTCGAAAAGAGTAAACGACAAATTTGGAAAAATGAATAGGGTATTCCATTTGAAATAACAAAGTTGTCCCATACCTGAAAATAGATCATTTTATTTTCAGTATATTCGGTTGCTACAATAAAATGGAAATACCATAAAAAACTTGCAGTCAATCAAAATTAATCTACAAAAAACCACACCTCGATAGCTCAAAATATAGCTAGCCACCCTGTATATTAGAATTATCTTTACGTGGCTGTGACCATTTCTGCTTGCTATCACCAAAAAAGGACTACCTATTTGAATTCCGAAAAATGTCATTGTGGAAAGTTGTTTGGAATCACATTTTGGATAGATGTGCAATTGTTCAATAAAATAATCGAAAACATTTTTTTTGTAGGTTAATAAAAATACAATTAATTACCTATGCGTTTTTTGCCATTTAACTACAGTACCTCCATCCAAACCTCACGACCCACCACTTTCTCACTTTTAACAAATGAACTAAAAAATTACCAATTTTCGGCGATTGCCTTTAGCCGTAGTTAAAGCATGTAAAATAATTATTGTACTTACCGGTGTAATACACCATATACAATCAATTTCTTGTATGCAATCCTTACACGTTTCCTTTGAATTACAGTCAAAAGAATCCTGTCCAAAAACAAGGAATAATGGTACAAAAAAAACGTTACATACATCACTAACATCTTAAATATTTGTGTTTAATTCTTCGTTGAATTATCAAAACGGAAACTGATAATGTGTAAATAGTGATGATGAATATGACTCATTTGAAATTTGTAAACTTAGGTGTATTACAATTTAATACACAGAATGAATTATGTATTGTATATATCTAGATAGGTACCTACGTTTTAAACGCATATCGCTTTATTGCTTATATTCGTGTGGTAAAAATATTTAAGATAAGAAATGGACTTTCCATAAAAACATTGGCATATGCAGGAGAATATCAAGTGGGGGGGGGGAGGTGGTTGGCAGAAAAATTATACATTTTTATTAATTCGGGAAAATTACACATTTTTAAGGCAAATATGTGAAGCTATATAATGAAACGACATTTTATAGGATCTTTAAGAAATCAGTTATAATAAACAACATATTAAAATCCATGCGACGACTGTTAATGCCGTTATTTTGTAAAATAAAATATTTTGTAAAAATGAAGGACGATCAGCATTTTACTATTTAAAAGTTGGTAATTTTTATAGAACAAGTACCAGTGGCGGCTTGTGTGTGTGTAAAGTTTATTTCAAACTTATTTGCAACATAAAAGCCGTCGGCACCTTTGATGGCGGTAAAGGGATCAAAGTCGCTGATGACGTTTTTTATGTTGCAAATAAGTTTGAACTGAACTTTATTTGTGTCTAATGGAGTAATGGGTAAAGCTGGCCGAGGTGGCTGGAGTACAGCCACGGTCTTGCGTTGGCGTCACTTGTGCCGATTTCGAGGTGATTTGTGCTGCAGTCTTATTTGAAAGGTTAATGCGTGAGGTTGTACCTATAAATCATACATAATGTCAAATGCGCCAAAGGGTAAAAAACGACCGTACGCGGACAGTGAATAAATTTATCGGTGAATTTCCGGATTTATTCTATGACGGATGCAAAATAATTTGTAAAGTTTGCAATCAAGACTTAATGTGCTGGCACAAAACAGATTGTCGTCGTCGTATCAATACCGTGCAACATCAAAATAAAAAAATGGCATGCCTTTGACAACTCAGTTTATGTTTGATTTATTGTTAATGTTAATAGCCTGTAATATTCCGCTACACATACTGGATAAACAACCATTTCGGGAGTTTTGGAATAAATACAATCCCCAGGTAAACTTACCAAGTCGTACATCGTTACGTAGATATATTCCAGCTGTTCGTGAAGACATTGTAAATAGGATTAAATGTGGATTAAAAAATATAAGGCTCTGGTTACGTATTGACGAGACGACAGATTGTAAAAAAAATTTTATTTTAAATACTATAGTACGTGTACTGGATCCTCTTAAACCAACATTTCCACTTTTACTAGCTAGTAAAAGACTAACTGCGTGTACTGGCGAAATAATTACGCGTGTGGTGTTGGAGACTTCGAAAAATTTGAACTTTCAACAAGTCAAGTATTGATGTTTGTGACTGATGGTGCCGCGACAATGCGCGTGGTAGGCCGTTCTCTTCAAAGAGACAATTGTAGGTTTTTACATGTTACGTAAAGTGCATGCGTTACATCTTGTGGCAGAAACGATTCGAAAATGTTTTCCAGAGGTAGATGCATTAATAGCAAATACAAAAAAAGTATTTCTCAAATCTCCTAAACGGCTTCGAGCATTTCACAGACAGTGCCCTGGTATCCCTGAACCATCAGAGCCGATTCTTACACGTTGAGGAACGTGGTTGAAAGCGGCTTTTTATTATGCTGAATATTTTCAACAAATAAAAGCTGTGATACTAGAGTTCAACCCTAACGAGGCTGCAGTTATTAGGGAAAGCCAGACAAGTTTTCAAGACGTTTCCCTTGAAACAGATTTAAAAACTATTAATAACAATTATAGAGGACTACACGACGCAATAGAAAAATTGCAACATAGTTCGTTGTCGTTAGTGGAATCGCTGCAAATAGTGGACGACGTAAATACACAGCTACAGGCTATAAATGACGCAAAAAATAATCGCGTTAGTGAAAAATTCGAGTGTATTACAGAAAGATCCTGATTTTAGCAAATTAAGACAAATTTGTGATGGTGCATCTACAACTTCGTTAAGTGAGTTCACAGATTGTTTTACTTATGCCTGTATTACATCCGTAGATATCGAACGGTCATTTTCAAAATACACATATCTTTTCACCAAAGCGAACATCGCTGACGGAGACAGCTGTAGAAACATACCTGATGCTATTATACTATAGATCTTCCCCACTTTGTGATGACGACAACCAAACTACTTCATAAATTTGCTTAAAAGGGTGAGTTTTATACAAATTTTTATAAAATGTAACATTATTGTTAAAATTTATTTCCATTTATTGTACTTATTCAAGTATTATGATATGATGTAAACATATGAGTTATATGACGGCTCTGTCGGCCAGGTGACCTCGGCCAGCTTTAGTAATGGGCCATGGCACTGGATTGATTAAACCAACTTGCCAGTCTCTGTGTACTTTCTGTGGCGACCGGTGAAAATTGGTTATGCCATATCCTAATATTGGAGTATAGGATCCAAATGATACTGTAAAACACGACTCTCGTTACTTGAAGAAGAATTACAGTTTGAGAAAAGAAAGTTGCAAAAATGGCTTTTCTACCCAGATTATTTTTATTATTTGTAAAATATTGGCAACTTTTTTTTTATAATCAGAATGACATTTTACTGATACGTTTCAGATTTCATTAAGAAAGTTTGATTATTTAAGGACATCTTGTTGAAATTTTACTAAATTAATGTTTCATTGTGCAAACCTCAAAAAGTTGTAACCCTTTAAATAATCAAAATTTCGTAATAAAATCTGATACATTTCGGTAAAATGATTATAAAAAAATATATATATTTTCAGTATTTTACAAATTGTCTAAAAGTTCTAAGTTGCAAACCATGTTTGTAACGACATTGCCTGTGACGGGATTCAAACCCTTAGGACGATGGAGAGATTATCTAGTCTAGCCGGTGGATTTCTTAAAAATAAGTGAAGGTGTTTTTTGACACTTCTTATTTTTAAATTGTTTCATTATCTTTTTAATGACAAACCGCAATGCTGTCATGAGGAAAATGTTTTAAAATATATTTATTGTTTTGAAATTTTCTCTGCTGAGTAGTGATAGTGGGATATTATCCATGTTATGGAAAATTGTTCTGAAAATTAACATCATTTCAAAGTCGTATTTTTATTTTGAACGGTAGATACTTTTTCCATTTTAAAAACAAAGGGTTTTAAGAGTTTGTATTTGTTAATTTTGAGAAAATAAAAGAAATAAAAATATGCCTCAAAGTATACTTAATCTAAGATAGGTACTAAAGATACTCAAAAGTATCTTTGATTAAGGAAGTATCTTAGATACCAAGTAACTTCTGTTTGGATAGTTTTCGAGGTGCATGTTACTTTTGAAAAGTAACTTGTTAAAATACTCACATACCTGAAAAAGTTAGTCCAGTAATGACAACCTCTGTCTTTCTGTTTTGTAATTTCAAAAATGCTGATTTTTTTTAACAGATGTATTACATATTACAAAATACTAATTGGGAAATATTAAACCTGTGTGTTGATATATAGATAAAGCATTCGACACATTTTATCAAATTTTATATGACTCTTCGAAAGTAATCCCAAATGCTATCATACAAAAATCTAGTCTTTTTTATTAGAAATTCAGAAAAGTTAATATCTATTAAAACGCTAATTTAATTATTTAACTGTTTTGTAAGGTCGAAAATATGCCTCAATAGTCATTTTATATCAAATATATTCAAACAATAATTGATATACATAAAAAATATATTAAATATGCAATTTTTATGACAACTGGGTAGAGCTGGGCTGAGTACTTCACAAATGTACATTTTTGAGTACGAGTACATTTGAAAAGCAGTTCGAGCTCATTTAGTAAGAGTACATTGCTCCAAAGTACTCGATATGTTCGAGTTTTTTTGTACTCGTATAATATGAGTACTGGAGTACATCATCGTGTAATAATTAATAAAAGTATAAAATATAAAATATAAAATAATACAAGTATAAAATATAAAATAATACATTTTCCCAACTCTTCTTACATTTTCGGTTATAATTGTTTTTTCCCATTTAACTACTACTACTATTACTTTCAAATGACAAACGACAAACATGAAATTTCAAAAAGTTAAATAACGTTTGCTCAATTTTGGTGTAAAGTTCTGAATCTGCATAATACATCCACCACGCGTAACAAACCATATGAGCAACCAACTATGTAATAAACACAAATTCCAATATTCTCTAATGCATTCTTATATGTACAAATGGGCGGCAGCCCATCCCTCCCCCCCTCTAGGCGACGCCGATTTCAGCAAATTCGTCGAAGGCTTTGCCATGGCTAAACATTCAAATTCAAATTGAATGTGTTGACAAATGTTCCAACATAAATATAGTAAATAAATAAATATTTTCCAAATGTTATTTGAGATATAACCACGCTGAATAAACCACATGTATGGAAAATGTCTGATAAAATGTTTTCATTTATTCTAATCAAATGTTTTACTATCTAAAATCCCTCGACTTCTTGTTTAATTTTGCTGCCTTGGCAAATTCATTCAAATTATCTATTTTCTAGCAAAATGTTTTTGTAAAAATATCAACATTTTATCGATTATACAGGCCTGTGAATGATTTGTGATTGAACTATTTAAATTTTTTTATCTTCGTGTATTTGACTAAATAAGCTGTTTTTTTTCTTATCACGTGCAGTTTTTTTGCAAACCACTATTGTAATATTTGCACATTCCAAATTTCAAATTAAATTAAATATTTACTTCGTGCCCAAAATGTCCACTGCAATCATTCATTTTAAACCGCCAATACGTTGGGGGCTTTACCGGCAATGATGTGTACAATTGAGGATTCCCCACAGTCGAAGTTATTACGGTACACAAGTCGTGCAGGGCCACACTATGTTGGATGCTCATGAGCTGCCGTTCCGGTTTTGCTCTACTCCTTTGGAGTAGTGAAATGGACAGTAGACGAGCTGCGCCAATTAGACAGAGATACCCGCAAGATGATGAATATTTACAGAAATATTCATCCTAGATCGTCCGTTCCTCGTGTGTACCTCCCACGTTAACGGGGGGGGGCTAAGGACTCTTGAGCCTAGCGTGTGCGCATGGAAGAGTAGTATGGAATATGACATGTAACATACTCAGGAGCTCAGATCCCCTCTTTCAGTTTGTAAAACATCACGAAACTGTAGGAGTGGAAGCAGAATTGTTCAAGGCAGCAGAAAGAGCCGCAGATGAACTCGGTCTCGCATTCGACACCAGGCGAGGTGGCCAGCGAGGTGCTGATGTAGAGTCAGTCACAACTTCAGCCAAATCGACTAAAAGCCCGAATTAGAGCTGCCAAACAGGAAAATCTGTCGATAAACCCCAGCATGGTGTCTTCTATAAGAATATAGAAACACTGGGTTTATCGACCAGGCTGACGTCGCTTTTCTAAGATCAGTTGTGCTCTAGTGGGAGACCGAGGGTCTCATTATGGCCTGACAAGATTGTGTTATCAACACCTTGGTCTACCCTAGCCGCGTGTAGCATGTAGAGGTTCCTGACATTAACTGCAGAACCTGCTGTCAGTCGCTGAAATCGCTCATGCACATACTATCTGCATGCTCCATATACGCGATTTCGGTCTACATCCATTGACATAAGGCGGTGTTACGAGTGCTATGCTACCATCTAAGGCACTTGTACGGGGTAGACCAGACACCAGTGCTGCCTTACGTCCCTAGAGATATTGAGTCCGTTGTGGAGAACGAAAAATGTTGGATTTACTGGAATTACTCGTTCTCGACGGTCACGCTAATCCAAGCCAACAAGCCTGACATAGTCCTCCTCGACCATCAACTAAAGGTGTGATGTATGCCATCGAGTTCTCGGCACTTGCGGAGAAAAACATCACCTTGAAGGAGGAGGAGAAACGGACCAAATATCGCGATCTCCGATACGAGTTCCAAGTGCTATACCTAGGTTCCTAATAATCGGTGTACTCGGAGGGATAAAGCCTACATTGCTCTCAGAACTGAAGACCATACCGGCCTGCCAAAAATCAGCTGAGTGGCTGGCAGGCCAAATGCAGAAGGCGGTCATTCTCGATTCTTAGGGCACACGATCCTGGTATCTACAGTCACTAACCCTGCGGGATGTGGAGAGTGGCTGTAGTTAATGCTCCGGCGCGACTCCCATGAGGCGTCGAAGGCCACGGAAGAACTGCCGGCATCAGTTATTCCGGAAAAAAAAATAGTAGTTTATGTGCTTACACAAAATGCAAAAACAAATTTTCGATAGAGAGTATAAGAAATTAAGTGTAAGATATAATTTGTTCTATCAATAATAATAAAGCACATAAAAGGTGAGAATACCTATTGTCCAATATACATTTTCCAACTTTACCCTAAAACAAGCAATAAAAAGAAAATAAAGGGAAATGCCAGATTGTATTACTAATTATAATATAAAAATATTCCGAAAAGTGAAGATACTAAGTGTTTACACTAATAGGTACAGTTTTTCACGTTTAGCATACTTTCAATATTATCCTATTTGCATATTAAAACAGTCAGTATTAGCTATTTTAGACACAATATAAGAGAAACTTGATTGAAACATTTGTTATTGTATGTCGTGGAATGTCTAATTTAGTTATATTTCTCGTTATGCGGTCATGCAATCCATACCTAAATTTTGACTTATTATGTAAGAACTCAGGAGTTTTATCAGTTACAATTTTGAACGCAAAACACATTAAATCCATTATTTGTCTTTCATCCATTCGTAGCCAGTTTAATTTTTGTATGTGATGAGATGACTAGTGGGCTCACGTCTTGCCAATTGCAAATAGTTCCAGCATTTTGCACTCTTTGGATTCTCCTCTTTGTTTTTTCTGTTAAACATGTGTAATACACAGTCACAATAACTAAATAGCCAGCTAGAGAATCAACGAGTCAACAAATAGAACATTTACATTCTTATGTACAATATTTTTATATTGATATAGTGCTTTAAGTCTAAAAAATGCCATTTTAGATTTATTTTGCACATGTAATCAAAATTTAAGTGTTCACACTGGGTGGCTGGTATAGGTATATATTAAAAATTTGGTATTGTTCTTTTTGTTGCAGTTTTGCACATATCCAATTTTTTTTTGTAAATAATTTGCAAATATATGTTTAATTGTTTCTTTTGCAAAATTTTGCACGTTATACTTTTCTCTAAATTGTAGAATCTAATTTTAATTGTACCATTTTTTTATGTCTTGTTTCAACTAAATTTGTTGCACATATTGTGTGTTTTTGTAAATTGTCGAATATGCGTTTAATTGCATATTTTCTACCTTGTTTTTATTGCAGCTTTGCACAAAATGTGCGTCTTTTGTAGAATACAAGATTTATTACATCTTCGTCTGTTTATATTGGAATTTTTTATATACATTGTAAAATCTTTAATCATAATTGTATATTATAGCAGTTTTGCATAAATTGTGTGTTTTTGTAGAATATGTGATTTATTATTACAGATTTCTCTGTTTTGATTGTAATGGAATATTGAATACATTGTAAAATCTTTGAACGTAATTGTGTACCTACTATTGAAAAATAAATAAACATGCAAAATATTTTATTGTAATATATGATTCAAAAAAGTGAGTGCGTTATTATTTTAAAATGAATAAGACATACTTAAATAAAGTAAAACAGTAAAAAATTTAAAATGAATAAGTTTTCCTTAAATAAAGTAAAACAGTGACATTAAAAGTGTAAACACATAAAATTACAAGATAATATAAAAGAATTGAAAAAAAGGTAAAGTACATGTTTCATTTTATTTAAAGAATGATGACCTTATTTTTATTAGTTTTACAATTGGTTCTATTCATATATTTTCAAGTAACAAATTAAAAGTTTAAACACATAAAGTTAAAAGATAATATAAAAGAATTGAGAAAAAATAAAGGTAAGTACGCGTTTCATTTAACATTATATTTAAAGAATTTTATTAAGATATTTTCAAGTAACAAAAAATATATACAGATTTATACTTCAGGTATAAGTTGAAGGGCAAATAACTTTCTAGTTTACGGATATTACATTGTAAAAGCTTAGATGTTTTTTTTATGGGGTTGTAAATTTATATTTTAGGTTCAATGTTTTCTATTTGAACAGCAATAAGTTTAAGTTTTATCGAATTAAATTTAATAATGGAGAATTGTTTAAATCTATCTATCATTTACTGTCAGTTTTATTTTTTTTATTTAACTGAAATTGAAAATTTATTGTATTAATGATTAATAAATTGGAAAGTATTATGACAAATAAGAACTAATATATAATTGAAAAAATTCAAATAAAACCTAATGGCTATAATTTGATTTAAAGATTTTAATAAAACACTGATTAACTGAAAAAAAAAAATCAAATAGAATATAGTGTTTACAAAAAAAACGATGGTAATTATTTAACTTATGATTTATGAGAGTTGATAAAAAATAATTTGATTTAAAGATTTATTATTAATCACTTCCTACACATTTTTCTTTTTTTTTTTAATTGTGGATGAAACGAAAAAATAATTTTGAACAAAAAACAATCAGATAAATCTCAAATTTTTTTTACACTTTTAAAGTACACTTTTGGCAAAACAAAAAATTTCATATCATTATTTAGTGTAATGGGTAGTTTGTAAATTAATAATATTAAGTTTGACTTAGACGGTAGAAGGTATTTTCTACGCAAAATACTTTACTGTCGTAGATTTTTCTATTTTAACTTAGATGGCACCATGTATTTGTACATGGCATACTGCACAATTTGATATAATGTCAAAGAAGTAGATTACTGCACAATTTGAGGTATTGTAAAAGATAAATGATTCATACAGTACACTGATGGAGATTTTTCTTAAATTTTTCTATTGTGACATAGATGGCAGCACATTTTTTTTTCATCTACCGATTAGTCTGAAATTCATTATCTTCAAATGTTTTACTTATTAATTTAACATAAAACGTTTAGCGTGTATTATGTGTAAGTAAAAATAGTTTATAATTAAAATAAGTAACAACGTAAATAAATTCATGTATCCGCTTGACACATTCTACCGGAAGTATGTTATGTTGAAATTTCGGGCAAAATAAACTTTAAGTGAGCGGTCGGGTATCGACCTGTGATGAAGCGTCAACTTTGGGGTGGAAATCACAGGTTCAATTTACGACCGCTCCCGGGAATAGCGGGAGGTGGTGGGCTATCCCGACTTTTTTTTCATTTTTCACCTTTGACCTTTTGACCCAAATAAATATCTTGTTGTATGTTTTAAAATAACATACAATTTTTACAGAGGTTGATTTTCCAATGAATTTATTTCCATAAGTAAAAGAGCCAACATATCAACACATTTTTCACCATTTTACAATAGGCATTACTTGATTTTCAACGGAATCATCCTGATAATATATTATATCGGTATGATCCCAAGGTAGTTTTTGTAGTGTTAGGAATTACAAAACGTTTACTATCATTATATGAAAGTGCCACTCGATTCTTTATTTCAGTAAAAATGTCATGAAAGTCACTCTTGAAAGTATACATTTTTCTAAATATTAAACCGCCCTGTTCAACTACTTTCCTATAGTCATCTATTGTTAGTTGTTTTTTAATTACTGATTTTTTAACTCCCTTAGCTTTTTCAACTAGTTACTCACTGATTCAACACAATATGCTTTCGCCCCCTTTCCAAAATAGCTGACAATCGGATCGTCGGGGAATTCATCTTTAAATAGACCGATTACACTTTCACCTTTTTTAATATAAAATCTATTTTCTTCTTTGAAATTACTAGTGTCAAATTGATCCGGGCATTGTAAAATAATATAAAAATTGTCCGTAAAAATTTTCATAATTAACGAGTCGGTATCAGTGTACAATAAAGAAGCTTTTGGGCCATACTTACTTTATGTCTTTTCGGCAGTCAATGTTTTCCATGATTTTCCCGTAGATGGCGTTATTCATCGATTTATATTGATCTGGAGCTGTATAGTACTGAGCGGGGTTCAATTTATATTTTTTTCAGACATATTGTTCGAAAATTTTCAAATACATCACACAGCTGCAACACATCTGTTTTTAGATATAAATCTGAATATTCACCCAAACTAGTACAATTAAACGTGTTCCAAACTTTCTCAGCCTTTTCGCAATCTATGTCCGTTATATTTTTATCATTCAGTATATCGTAAAATTCTTCTTTGGATAGTAAAACAGGCGTGTTTAATTTTTCTAAACTGCTAACAAAACTGTATGGGAATACACCCTTTCGCCGCATTAAATTAAACTGTTCGTTTGGAAAAAATTTTTTGGTTTGATGAAATTAACTAACTGGTAACCTGTCCCCCAAATCTTGAAGCGAAGTTGACAAAAAGTTAACACTATCGATAAAACGCAATTTTATGTATTTTTTACTTGTCTCGCCCTTACTATTGATATAATCATGCATATATAAATGTTTGGTAAAAGATATATATTTTTCTTTGTTTTGCGCGAGTACATCGATTCTATCTCCATGTGTGGCGATCTCGCGAATAAATATGTGACTATCATACATCGCGGAATTGTGTAATACAACGGGAATGAAATTTGGTAATTTATAATTTAAATTGCATACTGAGTGAGCGGTGCAGTTGTTTGTGTACTCATCACTTCTACAAATACATCATATACCGCACTCAAGTCCGTTGATTGATCAACAATTATGTTAGGTGTATTAAAGGATTTGATATCAGAAACATCCTGTGTTTGTATAATATATCTACCAAACGCCTCCATATTCATTTTCACAGACTTATGAATGTTTATCATCTCATCAAGCACGTTTAGAACTTTGTGCTTGATTTCACCAAAAAATATTACATAATCAGTATGATTGTTTTCACTTTGTACTCGATAGCTTATAATTCTACATTTCAAAGCACTGCGAACGACCTGCACACCATCAATCAGTGGAACACATGAATTTGTTCTATGTTGTAATGTTCTTCTGTGAGTATGCATCTGATTTGCCGCAACCGTTACATTACAACACCAACATGTATTTAATGCAGCGGTGGATGTGTGGGGCTGATTCGTTTGTACATCTGCAGAGGTTGATGGTTTTGAATTACCTTGCGCGTCGCTAGGTTCACATTTTTTTGTTGGTGGGCCATCATCTTTAAATTTTTACAAGAACGCATCTGATGGCTCATATATTATCACGACGCGTAAAACTAGTACCACAAGCACTACAGTTATACATTGTGACTGCTCTGTAAGAGAATTAGTAAAAGAATGAATTTCCATCCACTCCCCTCCTTCATATATAGTAACACTGTGAACACGACCTTCAAAACCACACGTTAAGAGTGGCAGCATGAGAGGCTGCAACATTAATACACCGTATACGTGTACGATCAAGGTCGAAGGAATAGAAAACATCAAAAGCAACGGCCTTGAAAAAAACGCGCTAATACGTGCGTGCTTAGTCACCGAAATTCAAAACCGCGGACGCAACGGCCTTGAAACATACGCTCGTATACGTATATGCTCAAGGATGGAGGAGAGGGCCGGTATAAATCAACTACTGTCATCAGCATACATATATAATTTATAACGTCCTAGAACATCTGGTGCATCTAAAGTGAATATGTTCAAAAGTAATGCTCCCAATATTGACCCTTGTGGAACCCCTGACTCATCTATACATGGCTGAGAAAAAGCATTCACGTTTTGTTTTTGAATACTAGCAATAACTGTTCTGCTTTTAAGGTAATAACTGAACCAAGATATAGAACTTTCCCATAAGACTGCAGCTTTGCTACCAGTAAGTCAATTTTTAATTTTTTCGTGAATTCCTAGCTTTTTGATTTTAACCAAATGTTAGTGTTATTATTCTGGTATTTTTTAAACTTCTGCTTAAAATATGCAGCTCTTTCCTTATCTATTGCTTTTTTTTCGCCTATTTCCTCATACTTTATTTCAAGCAGTGAATTACAATTTTTAAACAATATTGAAAAATCTTTACGCAATGCTTTTTTTTAATTTGCCTGCACCTATGTATGATTTACTACTCAAGATTTATCGCATATACGCTTTCAGTGCATCGTTGCGATTTTTAATCAACGGCACGCTTTCGGCGGCGGTAGCGAGCTTAAATAAAAAAGTTGCAGAGCGGCACCGCTCTGCCGGTCGCCGCGGGATTTTTTTGATCTGGGACCTCTAAGCGCTAATTTTTATTAAATCAGTGTTTTTTGTGCTTAAAAAAGTAGATCAGATCAGGTAAGTGAATTACCATAAAGTAGGGTTACATTACAGTTTGCGCCTTAAGCTTAACGGTTTACATAATCTCAATAGGCCCCACGCAAAAAATATAATTTTGGCATTTTCGGAATCTTTACTTAATACAAAAACAGTGTGTAAGGGATTTTTTTTTATATTTTTTTCTTTTACAAAACTAACTACATTTTTTAGATAACGAAGAATTATTCATGTGGTAGTAAGTCCTAAAAAAGAAAAAGAAAAACCATATACTCCACTCGACACTCGTTTGGAGATGCTTAAAACAGTTTTAATCATCTTCAGATGAGTGCAGTATATGGTGTTTTAGTGTTTTGTGTTTCATAGAAAACTACGTCAGTGTTAAGTATTGCAAGGATACCTTAATTGTCTATTTGACATTATCTTTTATTTATTTCTGATATTTAGATTGCTAAATATTACTAATTACCAAATATTGCGAACTGTGAAAATTACCCTATTAATATTAATTTTGATTTGAAATAAGTTATATTTTATGGTTTATGTTTGATTCTTATTTTTTTATTCTTTCTACCATTAAAAGTTTGACAATAAAAATTTTAACGTTATATCATGTTTATATTGTTCATTAGTTTCCATGGCGACTTTAAATCCCAAGTGTATAAACGCTTGTTTTACTTCCTGTTTTGAGGTGGTAAAATACTGTTTTATTCCCGTTCATGCAAAAATACCATAAGTAGTTATAGATAATTAATTAATTATGAAGTTTATAATTATGTTATTATGCATTATTAAAATTTGAAAAGTACCAAATAAGGAATGAGATGAGGTTATAGGTTAAGAAAATAGTGTATTGTTTTAGCTCTAAGATACATTATTTGTGTTATATTTCTTGTACCCTGTACTTACAATGTACAAATCCAACTATTTTTTATTTTTGAATTATTGTTCATTTCGATATTTACTTTTATGTTCGAATTTATCATTTATCTAGTAATAAACAATAATGAAAAACATTAATTTTTATTGTGTTTATTTTAGGTATATGATTTATTTATATCCTGAAAACGATTGATCTTTCTTGGTGGGAAGGGGTAGGCCGTAGGGGCCAAATTACAACTATTGCTTATGGGGCCGAATGAGGCCAGTCCGACCCTGTGTAGTTTTCAAATGGTGCTATAGATTACTCTGGTGATTGTTTGTAATTTAGGGATATTACAGGTCTGTAGGTTGTAGGTTTGCATGCACACCTGTATGTAGTTAGTGAATTCCGTGAATCTGTGTATGTATATCAAATGGTAATTTTTAAGATGTGTAAAAAATTTACCACACAACGTACTCACAAGTCAACGTATTTCTTTTGTTTGTGCATAGAGAAACTAAAAATAAAATCTTCGTGTGTTTGTATGTGAAGTGAACGTGCATCGAAACTCCCGTCAGCTGTAATATCGAATAAGCACAAACGTCGTTTAGTTAACAGAACGTGTTTTAAGTGTATAACGCAGTTTTAAAAACTAATATTAATGGTTACTGAACATTTAAAACAAATCTTGTTTTATTTCGTTAATTTTGTGTACTCAAAATAGAGATGAGTTTGTATTTTACAGAATTGTCTCGTGATATCGAAAAAGTGCCATATTGGTTTAGATCCATCAGCCGAATCCCGGTTTAGATGCTTTTATACTTTCAAAAAAGAAGACTTCACTACAAATGGTGATGCATTTCCAAATATTACACATGGAAATATTGTTAATTATTTAGTTTTTGAGTGTAGTGCCTACACAAAGAAAGAATTGTGTGCGTTTGTGGTTGAGTGACGGAAGTTCTTTAAGGAATTTCCCGCAAGAGAAGTTTGTTGCAAAGGTAAGAATAAGTTCAATTATCACTCTCAATATCAGGGATTTCTTCACTATAATTTATTATAATAGATTGGGTGTATTTCCATTTTTAAATTGTACAATGCTCACAAAGATGTAAATATTTTAAATTATCTGTTTTGTATTTGTACGAGTATTTCCACAAAAACACAGATATTATGAAAAAACACAAATTTAATGATGTGAAAAAATGTAAATCAATCAATCAATAGTGAGAAAAATGTTTTAAGCTGTAGTTGAATTCTTTAAAACAATTCAACCCATGGGTTATGTTGTACTTTTCTGGCTGTTACAAGATGTTTAATTTTCAAGTAAAATATGAAAAAGAAAAAAATTGTCACTAAGTAACGGACGTTGAGATAAAATTTGGCAACACTGCCATAACTTTCGCACACGGCTAGCTTCGTTAGCGGTTCTCAAACGATTTGGTGTATTATTTAAAATATTTTTTTCTGCCACTTCTGAGGAACTTTTACTAAGGTAAATTTTTAGCAATCGACTTCTTTTACCAAGTACTACCTCCCATTAAAAATATATTCCCTTACTTTATGATGCCGAAGTAGACGAAATCGATGGATCGATTCCAATTAATGATTAACATCCAAAATGTTGACGAATCTTATGACGACACTAACCAGGTATATTACGAAGACGAGATAAATTTTCAGCAGGACCCGAGATATATTTTCAGCAGGACCCGTCGATCCCAGATCAGACATAATCCTGAAATTATCCCAATTAATACCGCCAACTCTAGTGAATTACCATACGTTATACTCCCTGAGCACAATTTAAAATATTTAATCAATTCTGGTTCAACAAAATCATTTATTAACCCAAATCTTGTTTATAAACTGTACCCAAATTGTATTAAAGATGATCCATTTATAGTTTCTACTGTTTTTCAAATTTTATTTATTTAAATTTCACAATAGTTTTCACGGCCTCATTGGGCTAGATAACCTAAAATTACTACAAGCAAATTTAAATGTTGACCAAGGACTATTAATAACTCCTTACACACAAATTAAACTGTATTATCATAAAACACAAAATGAGTTCAATTTAATATCGATTTTACCTAGAACAGAACAGAACAGAAATAATAATTCCTTACCAAAAAATTCATAATTGTGAGAAATTCCCGAATGTTTAACCACAGCGAAAAACGGTGAAGCATTAACAACAATATTAAATAACACGACCCGATCAATAACGCTAGACTTTTCTAAACCTCTAGTAGTTGATAGATTTCAAAAAAAATGTATTCAGGAAATTAATCAAAATAATTTTGACGAATCTCATAAATCATACTTGGACTTATCAAATATTCATACTGACTATTTAAACTCGGAAGAAGAAATTAAAACTGAAAATTTATGTAAAGAATACACGGATATATTTTACCAGGAAAACACTAAATTAACTTTTTCCAATCAAATTAAACATCAAATAAAAACGACCAACGAAATACCGGTGTATACAAAAACTTTATTCATAAACAAGAGGTCGAAAATCAAATGAAAAAAAAAATGCTGGACCAAAACATAATTAGGCCAAGCCATTCGCCCTGGTCATCCCCGATTTGGGTGGTATCAAAAAAGTTTGCTGCGTCGGGTATACAAAAAATGGCGTGTAGTTGTGGATTACCGCAAATTAAATGAGAAGACGGTCGACGATAAGTATCTACTTCCTAATATCACTTGTTCAATAAACAAGTTAGGTGGTAAATGCCAATGCTTTTACTCTGGATTTGGCTAGCGCATTTCACCAGATTGAAATGGATAAAAACGACATAGCCTAAACAGCTTTTAACATCGAGAATGGGCATTATGAGTACCTCAGAATGCCCTTTGGGTTAAAAACCGCGCCCGCGACATTTCAGCGAATAATGGACAACATCCTTTGCGGTATACCAAATGAGAAATGCTTAGTATATTTAAATTATAATTTTTTTCACGTCACTCCAGGAACATATCGAACATTTAAAATCCGTTTTTCCGAGCCTTAGAGACTCAAATTTCAAAATTCAAATGGATAAATCGGAGTTTTTGCGAAAAGAAGTCGCTTATTTGGGTCATATAGTTACACCAGACGGGGTAAAGCCGAACTCCGATAAAATCATAGCAATCAGAAATTTCCTATACTGAAAACAACTAAACAAATCAAAGGCTTTTTAGGTTTATTAGGTTATTCTAGGAGGCTCATAAATAATTTTGCCAAAATTACTAAACCTCTCACGAAATGCTTAAAAAAGAATGCAAAAATCATTCTCGACGCAGAATTTATATCCTATTTCGAAACTTGTAAAAATTTATTAATTAATGAACCCATCTTGCAATAGCCAGGCACAAAACCTTTTAATTTAATAAGCGATGCTAGCGACGTTGCATTAGGCGCCGTGCTCTCGCAGGACCCAATAGGAAAGGACCTACCGGTCGCATACGCTTCTTGTACTCTGAACGATTCTGAGCAAAACTATAGCACCATAGAGAAAGAACTGCTCTCGATTGTCTGGGCCACCAAATACTTCAGACCCTACCTTTTCGGACGGAAATTTAACATTATAACAGACCGCAAACCACTCCAGTGGTTATTTTCACTAAAAGAGCCAAATTCGAAATTGGAAAGATGGCGCTTTAAGCTGGAGGAATTTGACTACAATATAATGTATAAAAAAGGTAAATTAAACACCAATGCGGACGCGCTGTCCCGCATAGAATTACACACTAAAGAAAGTAACGACATATTTCAATATATTGACGAATTCAATAAACAACTTGCAACCTCCAATCAACCCTCAAACTCACAAATCAATGATAATATTTCTACACAAGTGTTACCAGATGAACAAAGATCGGAAATCGATAATCCTGAAAACAATATTACTGTACATACTAATGCTGAACATCATCCCATAGTAGAAATACCAATTGTAGAAACACCTGTGAATTACGGACAAAATCAAATAATCATTCAATCAGTTTTGCACACTCCAGCTAAGCCAAAACAAATAATATTGTTTCGAAAACAGCAACGTTTTAACATCCAAATATCTAAAAATCAATTCGACAAGATATAATCGATTTTTTCAAAAATTAACACCATTTATACTTTGATATCTATGTGACTTTTTGCGAAGTCATACGCAAAAACATTAAATGGCCATATTTAAAATTAAAAAACTGTAAATTAAAATTAATTGACATCACAAACAAAGATAATATTCAGGAAATTATTCAAAATTATCATGAAAGTAAAAGTAACCACCGCGGCAAAATCGAAACGTAACAACAAGGGAAACGATATTACTGACCGGATTTAAGGAATTCAATACAAACTTATATAAATGATTGCGAAATTTGCCAACAAATACGAAAGGAACCCTACAAAAATGAAAATGAATATCACTCCAACAGCAATGCATCCTTTCGAAATTATTCATTTAGATTCATTCACATTAGAACAAACTAAATTTTTGACTGTAATAGATACATTTTCTAAGTACGCACAGGCATATAAATTAACGTCATTAGCCTCTACCGAAATAGTAAATAATTTAATATTATTTTTCTTTCCAAAACAGATAATCGTCGATAACGGAACGAAATTCAAAAATTCAGTAATTTCTGAATTGCTCACTCTACATGAAATCACATTTCTGTTCGCCAAATCATCCCCAATCTAATGGCCCTGTAGAGAGATTACAATCGACATTAATCGAACACGTACGGTTATTAAATACCCAAGGATTCTTAAAAACACCGATTCAAATTAAAATGACGTATGCAATATTAGCATATAACCACTCAATTCATTAGTTAACAAAAAGTCAATCAAGTTCTCGTAGAAAATAAAGAGAAAATAATCGATAAGCTAAACAAAAAACGCCCAGAAGTATTTAAACCCAAATCAGCTGCTTACGTAAAAAAACACATAAGACAAAAGACTGCTAATAAGTTTCATAAACCATCAACGATAGAAACAGTAAACGAAAATATAAAAATCGTGTCAACAGCAGTTCAACCGAAAGTACATATGGATAATTTAAAAAGACCACTTAAGAAAGCTTACGATTTTAGTAACTAAATTATTATCTTTCAGATTCCCCCTTGTATTCGGATTACAAAAAAAGGTAACAACAAAAAATTTAGAAAACAACCCGGGACTGATACCACTATAACTTGGACTTGCAAAGGTACAAGAATACAGCCACACTTTAATACATTACTATGACTTAAACCCAGTTATTACTGAAGTTAACAAATTAAATGATCAATCGAAAAATCTTTTGGATAATATCAATATAAATAAAAATTACTCTGAAGACACATCAAATTACATTAAAATATTAAAACTAACAAAAGATAAAGTTGAAATTAAGTTAAAAGAAATCATTCCACACCCACACAGGGCTAGACGAGATTTAATAAACAGTTTAGGTTCTATATTCAAATCAATAATGGGAAATTTGGATGCCTCCGATGGAGAGCGATATGATAACATCATAAAATAAATCCAAAATAATCAAAATAAATTGGCTACACATATTGCAAAATAAAATCAATCTCTACCGACATAGTAAACAAATTTAACTTAACCGTACAACAAATATATCATAATGAAAGATTGTTACAATCAGAAATCGAACGGATTGCCTCTATTGCTGAACAAAGTTTAAAGCGCAAAAACTTCATTAAGGACATTTTAAATCAAATCATAAATATGTATGAAATAATTAACTCTATTTTATAAGATATAGAGAATTCAATTAGGTTAGGTTAGGTTTGTTTTGAGTGGATGTCAGTAGACTCTCCACTGCGGCCATCAGCAGGCCTATTGTGGCTCACGCCTAATTATATTTCACTCAATAAGTTGTCTCTTAATGAAACTGATAACTTTATTGGGTGAGAATGTGTCCAGATCCTCTGGCAGCAGTTGCCCTTTGCCAAATATTGAGAATCGGATCCTCTCCACAGCGGGACAGGTGCATAAGATGTGGCCTGCCTTCTCATCATCCTCCAGGCATAGACGGCACTCGGCGTTTTCCGCTAGGCCGAGTTTATGCAGATGATAGTTTAGTCGGTAGTGCCTGGTATATAGGCCTGTTAGAGTTTTCAAGTTTACCCTGTTTAACTCTAAAAGTTTCTTAGCTCTTGATTTCAAAGGGTATTTTATAAACGCCTTCGAATGAACTAATCCTGGTAATTCTTGCCAATATTGGAAAGTTTTCCTTTCAGCCCAGGTTGAGATAGCCATCTTGGTAGTACTTGAGGATATGCCAAGTATTGGTTCTGGTCCGATGAATCGTGATCCCGCTCCTTCTCTGGCTAAGGAGTCCGCTATTTCGTTACCTTCCATACAGAGTGGCCGGGTATCCAGACCAGTCACTTTGTTGTTTTTGCTCAAATGATTTAGAGCTTTCTGACAATTCCATGCCGTTTTGGAGTTACACCGGTAGGAGCCAAGAGCTTTTGTAGCTGCTTGGCTATCTGAGAAATTTTTTATTGATCTGCGTGTAAGATGCATATATTCCAGCCTTCGTACACACAGTTCAATGGCATAAACCTCAGCCTGAAAAACAGTTGCATGAGTACCTAGGCTTGAGAATATCCTCACCTTTGGTCTGTAGCTATGTACTCTGGCTCCTGTTCCCTCGGGAGTTTTGGAGCCGTCTGTAAAGCAGCAACTGTCTGCCTTCAGTAGGTCGGCTTTATTTCGATCCCACTCATCTCTTTCTGGAGAAAGAATGTTGAAGGTCAGCTCGTAGTTGGTCATGGTAGGCATAGTATCCGAGGGCATTCCCAGGATGCTGTGATTCTCTATGTCTCCCAGCAACCTGTTCCGCTCCATGATACTAGTCTGCGGCATATTAATGGCCGCTTGTTGCAGTCTGTAAGTTGCCTACCTGGCCTTTCTCTCCAGACATATATGAAAATGGGGTAAATCCAGGAGGATTTCCATTGCAGCTGACGATGTGGTGCTAATTGCTCCCGTTACGGTCATGCATGCTAATTTCTGCAGTCCAGAGGAGTTTGGATTTGGCCGTCCGTTGTGATCCTTTCGGCTACCAAACAATGGATCCGTATTTTATCATTGGTCTGATGACCGCGATATAGATCCAGTAAATTTGTTGAGGACCCATGCCCCAGGATTTGCCACAAATACGACGGCATGTCCATAAGGACAGCTTTGCTTTGTGGATTACCATTTCCAGATGGGAGTTCCAATTAAGTGATCTATCCAGAGTGATTCCTAGATATTTCACCTCCTCCGCAAATGGAATAGTTTCACCCATTAAGGTGGGAGGTCTTAAGTCCTCCAGCTTCCTTTTCCGGGTACTATTACTGTTTTTTGAGTGTTTACAGAAATCTGTTCCCTGTCACACCAGTTACTCACTGCGTCCAGTGCCTCTTGAAGGGTATTTGATATTATTCCTTCAGAGTTTCCTCTGACTAGTATGACTAGATCATCTGCATATGCTAGAACCTCAACCTCCCACAGTGTGAGAATAGCCAATAGGTCGTCCACAAGAAGTGACCACAAAAGGGAGGAGAGAACCCCACCCTGCGGGCATCCTCTCGTGGCTCTATACCTAACTGTTTCTCCCTGTAGAGACATTGTTATGGTTCTGTTTGATAGCGTAGCACGAATCCAGTCGCCTATACTAGGCTCAATTAATCTGGCAGACACTGCTGCATATAAGGAATCGGGCAGTGCATTATTAAATGCTCCCTCAATGTCGAGAAAGGCTCCCACCGCAATTTCCTTCATTTGAAGGGATTGAGTGATCTCGACTAGGTTATTGAGTGCTAGTTCTGTTGATTTTCCTGTCTGATAGGCGTACTGATGGATATTGAGGGGGTGATGATTCAGGATGTTCCCCCTGATATATCCATCCAGCACCTTCTCCAGGCCTTTCAACAGAAAATATGTTAGGCTAATTGGTCTAAGCGATTTAGGGCTTGGTTCTTTCCTACCCATTTTTGGTATATATACTACCTTAACCGCCGACCAACTGGATGGGATATAGTTCCATACCAGACTAGCTCTGAATAGTTTAATGAGGAATGGGAGCAATATTAGGAGCTGTAAGGTTTCCTTTCCAGAGTCCGTATATGAGCCATCCGGTTGCCTTAACGAACCGAATTCCCTCATCGGCTCTCTGGAGAGAATCTTGTGGATTCTAGTACTGCGAGGTAGATCAGTTATACTCTCACAGAATTTCTTCCAAGATCCCCTTTTTGCTTTCCTTATTTCTTTGTTATAGTCCGTCGGAGCGGATCTATATTGGTCCCAGTCGCCCGAAGCTTTAGCTCGATTAAAGAGGCGTCGAACTTCTTTTCTCGTTTTATCCAAATTTTTGTTCCACCAAGACGTGCCTCTATTGTCCTTTTTTGTCTTCAGTGGACAGTTTTCGTTATATGCTGAGACAATTGCATTGCGGATGTTCCGCCGCAATTTCAGTCTCATCACGATTCTTGATTGTGGTGATAGCGGATTGAAGGTGAGACTGGAGGGAATGTTTGTACCCTTCCCAGTCCGTGCACTTCGGATGCCGATATGTCACCATAGGTCTTGGATCAACTTCTATATTGAATAGAATATGTTTATGATCTGAACAAGAGGGTTCAGAAGATACTTTCCAATCGGATATCTTGTTGCTGAAGTAGTTTGAGCTGATTGTGATATCTAATACCTCCTTCATATTTCTGGTGACAAAGGTTGGTTCGGAACCAATGTTATTCACAGTTAGTCCTTCACCTAATAAATATTCAAAAAGTGACTCACCTCTTTGGTTAATGTTCATGCTTCCCCACGCTGTATGGTTGGAATTCGCGTCACATCCAATAACCAGGTGGATATTGTTCCTTTTGCTGTAGGCGATTAAATCCCGCACTGCAGCTTGGGGAAGTTGGTCTGCAACTCTGTCACCCGGGAAGTAGGCTGAGCAGATGATTATTTCCGTCTTGCTTCCTCCCTCCGAGATCGATACCTGGACGGCTACAATGTCCTGGGTGCAGTAACCTGTAAGTACAAAATGGTTAATGTTATTCCTGATCAAGATACATACTCTGGGTCTTTCATCAGAGCCGATTTCTATTACCTTACCAGAAGTATTTCCCAGGCCGCTTACTCGGCCTGTGTACTTGTCCAGAGTTCCTGGAGGAGAGCGATCTCGATTTGCTCTTCCTTAAATCTTTTGCCGAGGATGTATGTGGCCGTCCTGGCTCTTTGTAGATTCGCCTGTAGACACCTAATATAATATGTCATTGGGTAGTTGATTTGAGGATAAGGGTTAAGGATAAGGGTACTAGTTGTGGAAGTGTTGAGAAACGGTTGGGTTAGGAAGGGTTAGGTTTGTGGGTTTAAAAAGGAAGTTAAGGGGGGGGGATTTTTTTCTCCTCCCGGGAGGTGAATGTTTCTCACTCTTCCTGGAGGTGGTTTTGTCCGGGTTAGGTTCCCCCGCCGTTCCCTTCTTCGAAGTTGGTTCTTCAGATGGGATTTAATCGGGAGGGATTTTCCTTTCCCAGAGGTTCCTTGTCGGGGCTGTTCGCTCCTCTTGGGAAGCGATTGTAGTTCGCTTTTCCTTGAGGGCGTTTCTGTCACCGCTTTCTTATCAGAGGGGTCTTTACCTCCTCTGACTTTTGGGCGGAATTGGATTTGTCCAAATCCGCAGAAGGGTCTGAAATTCAGTCCCTCCAGTGTAATCATGGACGCTTCATCTACTGAGAACGTCCATGTTTGACCAGGGCCCGAATCCTCTCGGTGTAGTACGGTCCACTCCCGGGTGTTCAGACCGTGGTTCATTTTCCTCAGCCTGTTCAGCACTACCTCAGAAGACAGCCGGTTACCGGCGTCATCCGGGAGATATGCCCAACAGACATGAGGTTTGGGAAGGTCCTGTCCCTGCACGAATTTAAGACGCGCTCCTTCCCATGGATGGAGGCGTGCTGTGACGCTTTCCATCCACGAGGCGCTCGTCCGTCCGCACCGGTGATGAGAAGCCACCCAGGCCGTTGTGTGCAGCCTAGGAACCTCACCTGAGGACCTTCGTCTGGGATTGCCTCTACAGCTTGCATTATTGCCTGCCGTAGTGCTCCCATCTGTGTACTCGTTAGGGTCGCCGTTGGGTAGTTGGAATGGATTATGCCAACTCTGACCCCTCCACAGCTTCCCTAAAAAGCAGTTTTACAGCTCCACCTTCCCGGGGCTTTTTTTGCCCACTGGCGTGGTGTGCTGTCGTCGGAGCTCAGACGCTTACCGGTTACAGCTTGCTCAGAGAAGGTTTGTTGTCCTCGCTCTGGCCGCTGTTCGGTTGGCCGTTGCTCCAATACTTTACTTAAGGCGGTTTCGTATGGTATTCCGCTCTTAAGTAAACGACCAAGACGTCTTCTTGCAGCACCCCCCAGTCGTTTCCTTTTAAGGTTGTATCCATCCAATTTCTTGGATACCTCGTCCTCTGAAGTTCTCAATTGTCCGGCCCTTAGAGATGGGGACTTTAACAGCTCCCGCTCCTGGTCCGATAAAATCGGGATTTCTGATGGAGTAGGATTGATACCAATCTCCATATGTTCTCCAGTTTCCTGGAGTACGAGAGCTTGCCTTCTCTCGTCAAGAGTGCCAGTAGTATTAGTATCCTCCACAGCCTGACATCCCACTGTGGGTACTGAGTAGTCGCTGGCTGACGTTCGGGTGGAGCCTACTCTCCTACTCTCTTCCTCGACCGGAACTGGGGTATCCCTCACCTGCTCCGTAACTTTTACCTTTTTCGTTGCCATCATGTATAAGTTGGTTTGGCTAAGGTCCTGGGCCCGCGCCTCTGGGCACTTTTTTTGTTGAAGAGGTTGTTTCCCTTTGTGCAAGCCTGTTGGTCCACGGGTGTTGTTTTATTTCACACCTACACGGCGACACTAGTGTCGCTGAGGGCGTTCCCCTATCCGCCACCTGGGGACGCGCCCGGTTGGGGTTGCAGGTATCCCCGCCGGGTATATTTATTTTAGTGTAATATATTTTATGACCATATTGTACCTTTTACATACAATATTGTTTTAAATGATGTTTGTGTGTTTGTTAAATGTTAACATTGTAATGTTTTATATTCATTTTTTTCTTTAAAAGACCAAAATTTTTTTTGGTTTTAATATTGTATCATTTCATTTTTTCTCTATTTTTTAACATGCGATAATTTTAACTCATCCTTGTAGTGATGATATACTCTTGTCGCTTACAGTTGATTGTTCCAATGTCTCTATGGGAGCGGTTTTAGAGCAACGTGACAGCAAACAGGTACTTACTCCCTTAGCATTCTTTTCACGTAAACTTACCACAGCTCATACAAAATATTCAACATTTGACAAGGAACTATTATCTTTGTATACCGCTATAAAGCATTTTAAATATTTACTTGAGGGTCGTGGTTCTATTTGTTTTACCGACCTAAGCCTTTAGTTAATGCATTGTTCATTCAGACTGAAAGATCTCCTCGGCAAATACGACATTTGGAGTATATTGCTCAATTTTCGTGCGAAATCTGGCATATTAAAGGTAAAGATAATATCATTGCTGACATTTTGTCGCGTGTACATGATACATCTTCCCTCGAACATAGTATTTTTCCGGTTCAAGCCGAAAGTTCCCCTTTTTCTGGTAATGGTTTTAACCTACGGTTATTGAGCTGCTGTCATCGGAGCGCAGACGCTTACCGGTTAGAGCTTGCTCAGAGGAAGTTTGTTGCCCTCGCTCTGGCTGCTGTTCGGTTGGCCGTTGCTCCAACACTTTACTTAAGGCGGTTTCGTATGGTATTCCGCTCTTAAGTAAACGACCAAGACGTCTTCTTGCAGCACCCCCCAGTCGTTTCCTTCTAAGGTTGAGTCCATCCAATTTCTTGGATACCTCGTCCTCTGAAGTTCTCAATTGTCCGGCCCTTAGAGATGGGGACTTTAACAGCACCCGCTCCTGGTCCGATAAAATCGGGATTTCTGATGGAGTAGGATTGATACCAATCTCCATATGTTCTCCAGTTTCCTGGAGTACGAGAACTTGCCTTCTCTCGTCAAGAGTGCCAGTAGTATTAGTATCCTCCACAGCCTGACATCCCACTGTGGGTACTGAGTAGTCGCTGGCTGACGTTCGGGTGGAGCCTACTCTCCTACTCTCTTCCTCGACCGGAACTGGGGTATCCCTCACCTGCTTCGTAACTTTTACCTTTTTCGTTGCCATCATTTATAGGTTGGTTTGGTTAAGGTCCTGGGCCCGCGCCACTGGGCACCAGGGAACTTTTTTTGTTGAAGAGGTTGTTTCCCTCTGTGCAAGCATGTTGGTCCACGGGTGTTGTTTTATTTCACACCTACACGGCGACACCAGTGTCGCTGAGGGCGTTCCCCTATCCGCCACCTGGGGACGTGCCCGGTTGGGGTTGCAGGTATCCCCGCCGGGTATATTTATTTTAGTGTGTTTAGTATGATGGGGACTTTAACAGCTCCCACTCCTGGTCCGATGAAATCGAGATTTCTGATGGAGTAGGATTGATCCCATATGTTCTTCAGTTTCCTGGAGATCGAGAGCTTGCCTTCTCTCGTTAAGGGTGTCAGTAGTATTAGTACCCTCCACAGCCTGACATCCCACTGTGGGTACTGAGTAGTCGCTGGCTGACGGTCAGGTGGAGCCTACTCTCCTACTCTCTTCCCCGACTGGAACTGGGGTATCCCTCCCCTGCTTCGTAACTTTTACTTTTTTCATTGCCATGTCAGTCATAGATTGGTTTGGCTAAGGTCCTGGGCCCGCGCCACTGGGCACCAGGTGACTTTTCAATTACATTCACCAGATTAAATATCATGCATCCTAGTATAATAAAAACAACTGACCTCTTAAAAGAGCTATTAAAATTAGGAAGACATTAAATCAGGACAATTACCTTATGAAGCAACAGAATGGATTAGTATATTTCCTAACAAAGAAACAAGTCACTATGAAATGCCATCGACAAGAGGAAGCTCAAAAATTAATTGTAACCCATTTAATCAATATTCCAATAGGATGTGAAATAATCACCGCTCAAGAAAGAATGTGTAACAAGGAACAAGCCACAGATCAAAATCAGCTAATACTATTCCCCGAATTAGATCAAGAAAAGAACCCCACGTCCTATCAAAATTTGAGCATCCACTTAGAGAGTATCAACCTAGATGAACTGCAGGACATAAAGAAACAAATAATTGCGAATCAACCCCAAATAACAACTGATGGAATTGAAATATCCCATATTCCTAGTACATGGACATTAATCCTTTGTTTTATTGATTTCAATAATTTCCTATTTTTGTTGCAAGAAATCAATACTAATAACCAAATGTATTAGAGGACCAGATGAAGAAAATCGACAAGAAGGGATGACTCTGCCAAACGGTCAACTTTCTCGCTGTACGCCGTAGTTGAATTTTTGAGGGAAGGAATTATATCAGCACTTCCCACGGGAACGGCACTGTTAGCAGTTTTTGCCGTAGCAGGGTAACCTGATACCCTACGATAAGGAGTATCTTCATTCCTTTTGTTTTATATAGAATCACTAGCATTAGTCAGTAATTATACTTCAAGATTAAAACATCGTTTTATGTATTAAATAAACTTATAAAATTTATAATTATTTTTAAAAAGAGACTTTGGTTTATCGGATATATTAGTCATACCTATTAACTGGATTGAAGACACTTTGCATAAACTAAAATAGCTAAGATAAAATCAACTAAAAACATGATTCCATTTTAATTTAATAATTGTTAAAATTCCGCCCTCGAACCTCCACACATTTTAGGACCTTCGAATTAGTTCTTCTAATTGATCCTGTGATAAGTTTTGAAATGCAATTCTTACTCTCTGCATACAATCTTCAATTGTTGTCAATGGGCTCTCATAAACTTTATTTTTAATAGTTCCCCAAATAAAATAATCTAAAATTGATAAATCGGGCGAGCGAGGAGGCCATAGGAAAGGTCCGTTATTGGCCATCTACTGATCGTAAAAAGTTTCTTGTAAAAAATTATTTTTCAAATACGCGTTATGTGGGGGAGCACCGTCGTGCTGATAAAAAATGTTTCTATGTTCGGCGAGAGGTAAATTTTCTAAATAGTTATTATTCAAATTTTGTAAAATATTTAAATTTCACCTAAAAAAAAAAACAAAAACAAAGAAATTAACTATACATATTAGCAAAAAAAGAAATCTTTATAACTTACTGTTTAAATTTTCCTGATAAAATTCTAATGCCACCATTCTATCGTTTCTTTATGGCACAGTAAACATTAAACTGCCAACTTTCTTAAAATTTCGCTTCCTGAACACATGAGGATTCGAGTCAGTCCAATAATGCGAATTGTGTCGATTAAAAAGTCCATTTTTGATAAATTTAACTTCATCTGACCGTATATTTCCCTAATAAGAATCGTCACCTACAGACATTAGAATAAATTCACAAAAATTTTCTCTTCTTAGGAAATGTTTCCTTTAATCGTTGAACCATTTGGAAAGAAAACGGGTGAAATTTATGTTTAATTAAGATTCTGTGAACTGAATCCTTGCATAGTCCCGATTCCAGAGCAGCTTGTTTTAATTACATGATTGGAAATGCATGAAAATATCCCAGAATTGCTATTTCTACGTTTTTGTCATCAACAATAGGCTTCGACTTTTGAATTCTTGCCTAGACAGAGCCATAGTTTTTAAAATTATCCAGTATGCATTTTACAGTGTTTGGTAACGGTTTCCGTTTTTGTGGATATCGAGTGGCAAATGTACTACAAGTTCTTGATATTACTTTATCACATTCTCCATAAATAATAAACAAATTCAAAAAGTCTTCGTGGATGTAATTTAAATGCGGTGGCATTTTTTGACATAAGAGAATGACTGAGATTACAGATTGTTTATAATCATGGCTAATTTGATAAAATTTTTACTAAAAATTCTTGAATTTCAAAAAAAATTGCAAATATTTCAACTTTTTGAAATATTATAACTTAAACCCCGACAATGCTTACATCAGAAAAAAAGGAACTGAATTATACATAACTTAATGTTAAAGAATACAGGGTGTTCCATTTGACTTAAGCATGTTTTCGCAGTTTGAAGTTTACAAAATGTAACGTAAAAAAAAAAAATAGTATAGCAAGCATATTTAATCTTTCTTGTGTGCGCAGTCAGTAGTTAAAATATCAAATTTTTATCAATTATTTTTAAATTGTTATTATTTTCAAAAATAAAAGTACCAGAACATTTTGTAATATAGTTTTTTTAAATCACAATTACTTTCCTTTTTTTTTAATTTTCACATAATACTGAAAAAATCTACCACACGGCCCTGGTCTTATTTCTGTATTATTATAGCAACATTGTAATGAAAATACCATAAACAATGTAAGGGAGCCTAACCCTTATGATGATTAAATCAAATAATTTTCCTCCTGCACTTCATTTCACTTTATTGATATTAAATTAATTGTAATTACATTTTTTATAAATAACACTAATGAAAAATAAAAAAAAAAAATAATGATAAAATACAAATCTTTAAAAAATATATATAAATGTATATATAAAATACAAATATATATATATATATATATATATATATATATATATATATATTGCATAATAGTCATAAGACATATACATTAAATTATTTGAAAATTGTTTTCGTTAAAATCATGTAAAATTTAATATATTTTAGGTACAATAATCACATATATTAATATAAAAGTATCCCAATAAAATAACAGCAACAATACAAAAAAAATTAATTTGATTATGCTTATTCACCTAAACTTTCCACTAGTTTTTGTTACTGTTGTCATTTTGGTACTTTTATAAGGTTTTTGAATCTTAAGTTAATTTAACTTGGAGGCATAAAATTTCCTTAACTTTTCGAAGTTTTAGTAAATTTAGCAGAAATCTGACATCTCGAGTTTAAATCAGACATTAATAATCCAGTCCGTAGGGACAAAAAAAGGCCTTTGTCTCACAAAAAGTGAGGTAAAAATTATTTTGAAATATGTTGTTTAGGTCTGGACCTTGACGAAAATTCCAAGTTTTTGACCTCGAAGGGGGAGGCGCGAGCCGCCATCTTGATGAAAGGTGAAAAAAATTGTTTTTTTAAAAATAACCACAACGGTTAATCCAACGACAAAAATGTCAATGACAAAGTTAAAGAAAACAAAATCCCTTACATTTTTTTTATAAGTCTAATATGTAACGAGTTACAGGGGCGGGAAGTTGCACATTTTCCAAAAAATCGTAAAAGTTTTTGTTGGGATATTTTGTGACAGTCAAAATGATGCCATAAAGTAAACCAGCTACCAAGGTGGTAGTTGAGTATGCTCCGGCTAAACTACAGAGAAGATGGGAAGAGTTCTTTATTGAAACCGAAATCTCAATAATAAAAAAAGTGAAAAATTGTTCACGACTTGCGGTTCCTGGTCGCCGTGGTGAAGGATGCCCTGGAGGTACCCTAGCTCATGGGACAACAGTCTGGACTGCCAAAAGTCCAACGATCCCAACGAAACCTCACAGCCCTTCTTCAGCCTCTCTACTGGTACCAAAACTACCCTACGTAAAGGAGAAATTGACTCCCAAAAATATGACGGGAAAAACAATCCCTTGGAAAAAAAAACTATAATTTATAGACAAACCTAATCACATTAAACATATTTTAAAAATGTCGAACACATACCTTAAAGAAGGGTTTTCCTTAATAAACAAAGCGATTGCTACCACTATGATTTTCGGTAGACACGGATGGTGCTATTTGTCAATTACCCTCAAACAAGATGTTTTCCAACAAAATATGGATCCAACAAATATGGTTTCTTCCAAATGGAAAACTATTATAAAAGTTGAATATATATTAATCCCAAAATGGATGAAGAAAATTTCAAAACTTTACGTCGACTAGCCGCTAGCACGATGGGAAAGATAATGATCTCGAAGCTTTAGTTTCTCAAAACGATTCAAAACTCCATAAATAAAAACCTCCCTAGCCAGAACCGAACCAATTGGAAGGAAATCCTTACGAATCGAACTAGGGTTTAGATCATTCAACAAGACTCGACAAACAAGCTTCACTACAACATTTCAATTTTCTATGTAAAGTGCCGATTTCATTATAAAAAGCGATTATATGAATAAAATTGTATTAATCAGTGTTGTAGGGGAGGGACGGGCAAAATGACAGACGGATAAGATGACTCCGCCTCATTACAGAAAATGTAATGCTTAAAACATTTCCCCAATAGTAGTTACATATTGTGAATATCGGCAACACTGTTCGATTGTATTCTGAAGCGGCTACCTTCACTACGAGTGAAATTATTTTGTTGTTTGTGTTTTCTAATGGTGGCGTTGCAATGTGAGTATCATTTCTTAATAAAGTTTAGCTATCATATTTTAGTTTTCAGAGTACTTTGTATGCATTAACCCAATTGTAAGGTTATAAATTGAATATTAGAGATGTTAAATTTAATTCTCTTATTATTATTTAATTTTCGTTGTAATATTTTGTGAAAAATTAGGCAAGAGAACATACTTGCATGGCGCGTAAAACGACTCCTATGTCATCTTGCCCACCCACTCTTATTTTGCATATACCATAGAGGTATACTTTTTTTGCAGATGGTTTATTCGTATAAAATAAAAACGAATAGGGGAAGTTGGAGTCAGGCGGATATGGCGAAAGCCCTAAAAGCAGTTCGAAATAATGAAATGGGCTGGTTAAAAGCAAGTCAAATCTATAATGTACCTACGGCAACCCTAAGACGTCGAGGTAACAATAAGAACAAAATTGCAACTAATACCAAAAAACATCTTGGCCGTTTCAAACCAGTTCTGAATGATGAGGTGGAAGCAGCAGTAGTCAAACACATACTGGACTAGAATCCCGTTTTTTCGGCTTGACGACAATGGATGTACGCAAGTTAGCGTACAATATTGCGGAAAAAATGAAAATACATAAAATGGCTGGCAAGGGATGGATGTGGAATTTTCGAAAACGTATTCCAGAAATATCTTTACGCATCCCTGAGGTCACATCTCTTGCACGAGCCGAGGCATTCAATAAGCCACAGGTAAATAAATATTTTTCCAGACTAGAACAGGTTATAGACGAGAACAAACTTGATAAAACCATGATATTTAATATGGACGGGTCTGCTTTAACAACCGTTCAAGTACCTCCAAAGGTATTTGCCCAAAAGGGAAAGAAACAAGTTGGTGCTATCACGAGTGCAGAGAGAGGTGTTCATACAACAGTAGTAGTCTGTATGAGTTCTGGGGGAACGTATGTTCCACCATCCATAATCTTTCCCAGAAAAAGATTTAATCCTCTGTTATATGACGATGCATTTTATCGATAATGTTAGACCTACTCCCGAAAAAAAAGCTTTACTAATTCTCGACGGACACTCAAGCCATAAAAGTTATGAAGCTTTGGAATTAGCTAATAAACGATCAGTAGTACTATTTTGCTTGCCAGCACATTGTACACATCATCTTCAACCTTTAGATGTAGCATTTTTTGGACCCCTCCATAAATATTATAATCAAGGCGTCACACAATGATTAAAGCAGAATCCTGATCGCACAGTCACCATCTATCAAGTAGCTAGTCTTTTTAACAAAGCATACGAGAAAACAGCAACTCTTGAAATTGCATTGAGTGGTTTTCGGACAACAGGTATATCACCTTTTAACCGCGATATTTTTTTCAGAGCATATGTTTTTGCCTAGTCTAACTACCGATGTAACCGGGGATATACCTGCCGCTGAAGAGGAACGTTTAAATGATGATTTAGTAGATATACAAAAACCAAATGAAATGCAACCAGTTAATAATCTTTTACCTACAACCTTTATGCAACAAGTGACTTCAAGACCAACTGTAGCAGAACCACAACCCAGTGCCGATATTTATGTGACATCTACGTCAAATTCAAAAAAACACTTGGTCCAAAGTTTACTGATTGAACTGTCGCCACTGCCTCAAAGCAATGTACGAAAAGAAGTCAAACGCAAAACTGGTGGTTACCAAGATCTATTAACCGAAAGCCCGTTTCTTAACAGCCTCCGTGAAAAGGAGAGTGAAAAGAAACAAAAAGAACAAAGGAAGAGTAAAAGAAATGTTGTAAAGAAAAAAATAGTTGATGACTCAAGCGAAGAAGAAAATATTTTTAGAGACAGTGATGAAGATGACTGCGCGTGCTTGTACTGTAACGATTTATACAGCCACTTAAAATCAAAGGAATGGTGGTTGCAATGTCAACTATGCAAGAAGTGGGTGCACTCAGAATGTGCAGGTCGAAAACATTTATTTGTGAGCTATGCAACTAATTAATTTTTTTATTACACATTTTTATGTTTTGTATTTGGTAGAATTATCTAAAAATATATAACTTATAAATTCTAATCAAAATATATCATTTTGATGTGGATTTGTATTTTAAATATGTTATTTTTATATGCATGTCATTGTGCCCACCCCGGACGGACAAGATGGTTTTTTGTAGATATTTAGATTTTGATGTTTCTTTAATAAAATGTTTCTCAAATATATGTGTTTTATTCTTAGATGATTGGTGTAATCTTGGTTGTCCCTGAATAGAAGCTGGCAGCTTTCACTCAACTCAACTATTACTTATCAAAAAAATGAACTAGGCAGGTCCAGAGACAACCCGAGACGTGCAAGTGGATAGAAAATTTTGTCCGATATTAACATTTATTCGCTATCTCTATTTAATATAAGAATAGTCAAATATAGCTGTCCTAGTCCGATAAAATGGAAGGTGAAAGTAGAAAGTAGCACTTGCACTGCTGTCATTTCTGTACTATCTCGCGCTTTTTCTGTGGTATGTATCTGTCAACTTGAACTGACGAAAGAAGTGTTTGTTATTTTGTCGTGATTTTGATTATTTCTCGTTGTATTTTGTGATATTTGTGTGTTAAAGACTATTTCTCTTCTTAAAGACTACCAATTTCATATAACTGATGTTATAAAATTATAAATAATTTTATCCGCTATATCTAACCTATATATTAATCAGAAAGGATAAACAGTATTAAAAAATGTGCTAACTGTATCCTTTACCTATTTCATTCCTCATAATAAACTTTGAAATTTGTTGTAGGTTATTTTTTGTTTGAGATGGCCACAGAGTCACGAATTAGATTGTGTTGTGTGTGGTTCTTCGGAGGACGATGTGGCAAAAGTTCATTATTTTCCTTTAAGGTTGGAAAGGTAAATTAAGGCCTGCACTAAATTAACAACACTTCTAACAGCACAGTTTTTTTATGTTTTACAGGTAAAAAATTTGGCAAGAGAATATGGGTATACTTTAAACTGAAGAAACTCTTCAAAATTATAGGATATGCTCCCGTCATTTTACTGTTAAGAGTTATGTCGACCTAAGTAGTCATAGGTTGACTCGCAATGCAGTCCCCACACTTTTTCCATGTCGTCAGTTGGCAACATACCATGTGCAAGCAGGTAATATGTGTTTTACAAAATGTTGGTGGTGAGGGGTCCTTAGATATCAATCCATAGTTGTTACTAATTAGCTTGGTAGAATTATCGCAGACTTTTTACTACTATTTAATTTATTCAAAATAAAGAAATATAGATTTAAACCAATAAACATGGTCACTAATATATATCTCATTTTACTTCAGATCTAGCCTCAAGCGAGGCCTCAACTTCAAAGAATACACCTTATGAGTTGGCGGAGGAATTTCCTAGGATAGTGAAGGCAGCTAGTGAATTTTTGAGGAGATTCCCAGCACTTCTGTATCAGATCAGAATGTCACCGTTCGAAAACGACCAGTGTTTAGAGGTATTGGCGATCTTTCAAGGACAACCTCTACTCCAAGAAAAGTTAAACTTATGAACATGATTTGTCAGAAGGAGGACCATATACGGAAGTTGAAAGTCATATGCAAGCAGAGGGCTCATGACATCAAATCTCTATCAAATTTAAATGACTCATCAGTAGTCAGAAGTATATTTAAGGGGATGTCAAATACTACAACCAACTTCCTCATTTCCCAATTACGCTGTGCCAAACGTGATCAAAAAGGTAGGAGGTGGACTATCGAAGAAAAGGTTATAGCCTTGGCGCTTCTAAAAAGGAGTCCAAAGTGTTACAAATTGTTGTCAAAGATCGTCGCGGTGCCTTTTAAAAGAACATTAATTTCACTATTGGAAAAGGTCCCATTCTATGTTGGCATTAATTATCACTTATTTAGACACATCAACAACAGTTTAACAAATGGGCAAGATAAACTGTGTCTGTTGCTATTTGATGAAATGGACATTAAGGAAAATGTTCAATGTGATATAACCTGCAACCTTCTAGAAATTTAACTGTGACCAATTTTTTGAGTGGAAAATACATATTTACAGATCTAGCCCGGCAAAGTGACATAAGGATTTTTAAAGTCTTTACCGATTCCTTATGTCATTTTCTGTTGACAAAAAGTATCCGATAACAATTAAAAATGATTATTCCAGTCTTCTTTGAAAGTAAGCGTCTGATGTCTGTCAGTTGAATTATATATTTTATTAAAGTTAAAAAGTTTTTTGAGACCAGCAGGAACCGTTGCAGAAAAAACATTGTACACAACACACCCAGAAAGTGACTTTACTGGGCTCGCTAGGGCTTTTGCAATGGAAATTGCCAGCTCGCCCAGTAAAGAATCACTTTCCGGTCTTGTTGCATAAATAACTATCATGCTTTCTTAATATTTTCTATAATATATTGACAAAATGTCCTAAATTTGCTTTTTTATAGTTTTCTGATTTTAATAAATTTTGTACAAAATATAATTACCTACCTACTTGTGTTTTGAGTGTTATGTTAATTATCCAATACAAAAACATATTTCTTTTAAATCTTATGTTAAGCGGTTCAACAAGGTTACAATTAACCTTTTGATTAGTTTAACATAAAAATTAATTGACATCTGGTTTTGTATTCTAACTTTAAAATAGCTTTGTTTCTGCAGCAGTTGGTGATCAGTTGTGGATCATCAGAGATAGTCACTCGGTTAGTTTTTAACTTCCAGCGAATAGTATTTAAAAACAACTAATCGACTACTTCTGGTCCACAAACGATCACCAACTGCCACATAAACAGTGTTGCCAGATGCGAGTAACCAAAATACTCCACAAATTCACTGAAAATACTCACATTTTCCTCACAGCGGCTTTAAAATCCTCACAGCCTCAAAATGATATTATTTAGACCATCATATTCTTAAAATTCTTTTAAAACAAAATTTATAATAAATGTTAAACTTTAATGAGTTATTTATAAACAAGTGCTGGGACGCGGCATCTACCGGAGGCCATTTATGTTAATTGTAATAATTATAATTGCTTCTGCATTGCAACACGGCGGTGTAAGCAGTGCAGACACCACGAAAGAATTTCTTGCATTCAGCAAACTCCATCACTTTTAATGTTTACAGTGTCTACCTCTAGAGTCTAACCAGCTAAATAAGTAATGTTAAATGTATAGTTTAGTCCTTGAATATAAAAAAATACTTAATCAACATGTGTTAGTACCAGTTGCTTATTGACAGATGTCACTCTGCGGGACGCGGGACTCGGAGACTACCACTGTCGCAGCATTGCCAATGTGTAGTGTAGTGTAATGAGCCAACGTGTACAGGTGAATTTCATAAAATATCATTATTTATTTAATAATACTGAAATCTTCACCCAATCCTCACAATTGGGTCATTCCTCACACATTTCCTCTCCAACCTTCCAAACGATCACAATGTGAGAATTTACTCACACATTGGCAACGCTGCACATAAATAAAGCTTATAAATAATATCAATAAAATAATAAATGGGGGGGTTTTGAATTTTCGCGGGCGTTTGCTTCTTGCGCCATCTACTTTCACCTTCCATTACAATCGGCCAATTTAATACTGCGGATTAAATTTTAGCACGTACTTGCGCGTCTCAGGGTTGTCTCTGGCAGGTCATCTTGCCCGCCCCTCCCCTATTTCTTAAATTGGTGAAATTATTGAAACTAAAATACAGGGAATAAAGTGTTGGTTTGTTCTTATATTAGCCCACCTGATATTTCAATAATGACATTTGGCATAAAAAAACATTTGACACTAGCATCTGTCGAAACTCAAAAGATATTTAAAAAACATGAACTTATTTTATTTATTACAATTCACAAGCAGGAAGAATGAATGTCACTTTCCATTTATTTATTTAGTAAAGGTAGGTAATATCTAACCAACAATTCCAGCACTATACCTCTGAAAATTTTAGCAATAACCTAGATCTGAAAACAAAGACCATGCATTTGGGCAACATTATTACGCGAAAAGTAACTAATGTTTGACTTTAATAGAGCATGGCCACTAACTAGGTGGCCTGTATGAAAATGTAGTTAATGTGAGATGTGTCGTACTTCAAATTTAACAACCAAAGGCAACAAACAAACAGCCAAAGACCAACTCTTTCTTAAGGTCTATAACGTTCCTCACAACAACAAACACATAGTATTTACAATATTTACACATTCTTAATGCACATTCTTGAGTAGCCAGTGTAATTAAGCAGTGGAGGATTTTATAACGTTACAATTTTTCAAGAACAAATTACACTATATTATTTTTAAAGTTTTTCCATACCACAATAAGATATGGCGAAATCTATTTGAGATTATAGTGATTTTTTTTCGTTACATATAAATTTTCTTACCGACGCAGTGGCGAAAATTATTAAAGAATATTAATATTAGTGTATGGGTGTATCAAGTTTCATTCTGTTTTTTTGTAGTAGATGTTTCCGTCTCTCATCTTCCTTTGTTTCTTTTGTAATAGTCCAAAAGGACATCCTTTTCTCTCCTCTAGGGAGAACGGAACGGTAGCATACTGCGCGCACGTGGTCCTGGTTCAACACACATGGTGATTCAGTATACTCAGTAGCTTGCGCCCGGCTGTACGTAGTTATGTCACATTATGACGAATCATGAGGTGAATTTTTGTTTTATTAGTGATAAAAGTCTAAATGAAGGTGACTCACTGGAGGCGTGTTCATTATTTTACGAGATACGCGGCGATCACTTTCTCGTTATTATAATTCTTTTGACATGTGGCATGCACAGTTACAGTCTGACTGGGGAAACAAGGCCGGCGGAAAAAATGTGTCTTCTGCATTCCATTCTCCATAAAGCGTAAATGAAATAAATTAATTAGTGCATGGCAAATTTTTGTAGTCATTTCCATCCGCACCTACTCATTTGGAGATACTATATTCCTAGTATATGGTTTCGCAGAAAACTGGCGACTTATCGGCAATACTCTCCCTTGCCGCGCCGGCCTTCTTTTCCTGGCAAGACAGTACTGAGGAAAACATTTTCAAAATACACACGTTCGTGATTGTTTTTCGCTTGATTTGAGAAGCCTGCACGCCTCTCTCCTTCACAGCAATTGAGTCGGCTCGCTTTAAACTTTTATCACAAACGAAACAAAAATTTACTTCGAGATTTACCATAGTAAAACGCGATGTAACTATGTACAAGTTGGGCTGCAAATACAAACATACTGAGTAACTGGCTCGTACGTGCGTGCGTGTTAAACCGCGCTTGCGCGGTATGCAGCCGTGTCGCTCTCTCTAGAGAAAGGGATGTCCTTTTCGACCATTACAAAAGAAACAAAGGAAGACGAGACGGTCTATACTTGCTCTAGAAAACATCTGCTACAAAAAAAACAGAATGAAACTTGAAACATCCATACACTAATATTAATATTCTGTACTAATATCCGCCACCGCGGCGGTAAGAAAAAATCAGTCATTTAAAATAGATTTCTCTATATAATCTTATTATAGTGTGGAAAAACGTTAAAAATAATATTGTGTAATTTGTTCTTAAACAATTTACCAACAAAAATGGAGTTTCACGATTTTTTAGAAAATGTTCATTTTTCCGCCGCTGTAACTCGTTACATATTTGACTCCCAAAAAATGTAAGGAGTTGAATGAAAGGTGCATCATTCAAGATGGCGGCTCGCACCTCCCCATTCCAAGTTTGAAAACTTGGATTTTAATCATAGTTCCAATCTAAACATATATCAAAATCGTTTCAACCCTACCTTTTGTAGGGCAAAAATCCCTACTGACTGGATTATAAATCACAATATGATAATTTTATATGGCGACAAATACAAATATGACAATGTATGAAAAACTCATAAAGAAGACTTTTAGAAGTTCCTGACAATATATAAGATAATGAATTACATTTTATTTATTTTGAATTTACCTTTGAATTAAAAAATTTATTCTTCAGTATTTGGATAAAAATAACAAAATATTACTGTCAAATATATTTTCTAATATTTGTGTAACTTGTTTATAGTTTGTTTAAACTCCTTTTATTGTTAATTAAGAGAGGTATTAATTACCAAATACGATTCTCAGTTTGTGGAGCTCTCATCACACCGACTCCACCACCTAACCTTCTATAATTCATAGATCCACAGAGCCTCCATTGATTCTGTTCAGTGTCATAAAATTCTATTGTTTTTAAATAAGCTGTACCATCAAATCCACCTACTGCATACAATTGGCCATTGACTACAGCCAACCCCACCTAAAATAAACGATAATTTTTAACAATAACAATTCCTAATAATAATTCATATTAGTGTATAAAATTCCTGAAATGTTCCAGAAATAATTCTAGATAGGGAAATGATAAAAAATATTTTTATATGGAATTTGTTTGCTTTTAAGTATTAACAATAGGTAACAACAGGTATGTACTTTAAAAGTTCTTAGTGCCATAAGATTATTATTAGGCAGCGGAAATATTTGCTATTTTTCAGGGCAGGCAGTTAAAAAAAATTCCTATTTTTTTAAAAAGCTTTTATATAATCGAATTAATTGATATATCATTGATATGTATGCGTTTATTTATATACCTGTAATATACGCAACCAGTATTGAGGCTGCAACTCAGGATAAATGTATATAATACTATACACAACTTTGTTCTTGTTCCTCAGTTAACGAGCCAACTACTAGCTGTACGTAATCGGGTCGCAGTGTTTGGTATATGGTCTGTTAACCTGGGATACAAAACAATATGTACAATTTGTGAAAATTATCTGTGCGGTTTGTCAGTGTGCTAGAAATTTTAATAGTCGACTAATAGTAGTAGTACTAATTTTAACCTCTTAGCTATTTGTTATTTTTGCATCATGTTGGGTGCATTTATTTATAATAAATAGTATTACGTACTAATTTTTGGAGTGTTTTTATGTTTTATTTAATTTACAAACAGGTAACAATAACTACTTATTTAAAACTTAAACTATTACTTTTAAATTAAGGCCCGGTTGTATAAATTTAGGTTTTCGGTAGCTTAAATGAACTGCCATTCAACAGAACTGCTGTTTTAGTTTCATACACATTGTTCAAACCACTTTAAACTTCAGCTTGGTAAAGGCATTATCATGGGTAAAAATATGAAGTTAGTAATGTTGGCACATGTGTTCTAACCAAATATTTGACTTATTTAATCATCGGTTACCAGCGGTTGTCACCGATCGTAACTCTATTCAACATGTTTTGTATTTTAGTTACTAAATTCTGATTATAAATGATACTTTATTATGTTTCTTTATATTAAAAATAATGAATACATTCTTAACTGGTAGCTTACCTGGAAGATTACTTGAAAAACCTAATGTCTCCCAAAATCGAGGAACAACTGTTATCCTGATGATGACCTGTCATTTTATTATTATTTTTTTTATTATAACATTAATGTCGAAATTTAGTAACTATCCGACTATCGTATATTTGAGTATCATATCTTGTTTATTTTAGCTGATTTCTGATGCTTGAATTAATCGTAAGTGCAAGTACCTACTTAAAAATTATGATTTTTTTTTTTCGGTTGCCCGACACTGGATAGTCCTCTCGTGAACTCTGAACCTCACGGATGGAGTGCCTGCAAATTATCTACAGCTATTACCCACATCCCGCAGGGTTAGTGGCTGTAGATTCCGTTCAGTTCCGAGAGCAGCATGGAATTTATCCCTCCGAGAATACCGATTATTAGGACGATCATCTTGACCCAGTAGCCTGGGTACAACACTTGGAGCTCGTACCAGAGTACGCGATATTTGGTTAATTTTTCCTCCTCCAAGGTGATGTTTTTTCGGCAGGGGCCGAAAATTCGATGTCATACATCACCTCGGTTTGATAGTCGAAGAGGACTATATCAGGCTAATTAGACTGACAGTCGGGAACGAGTAGTTCTATTAAATTTTGTTGAATAAACTGTTTTATTATTCTTTAAAACTTTACAAACCGCGAACATTTAATTTGTGACTGACAGAATTAGAATATATATTAAACACTATCGAATTATAGAGGCGCCACCAATCCTTTATCTGTTAAGTGCGTAAATTCAAACATTCAATACTCCCACTGATTAAGCACTTAACATTCTATAATCCCAAAAATAAATACATATGACACATGATACATGTCACCAAAACATAAAATAAAATCCTAACTTTTAGAAAGATAAACTAATTACAGTTCATTAAATAAAAAAATTTCAGATTCTTTGAGATTTCATCCCCACATCTTGTCGTAGTTTGTTAAAACTAACAAACGGTAGTGGTTTGGTAAAAATATCTGCAACTTGTTTTGCTGAGGGTACATATTCTACTTCTATATCACCACGTTTATATTTTTCTCTCATAAAATGATATCGTATATCAATGTGTTTTCTGCGCTTGTGGAATTCTGGATTTCGCACAAGCCGAATTGCACTTTGATTATCCACATATAATGTTATAGGAGAAGATGTTGACTCTCCCATATAGGATCTCTAGCAGCATTTGAGGATGCTACATATTCTGCTTCTGTTGTCGAAAGACTCACACTGTGCTGCTTTTGACTTCCCCAAGTAACTGCTCCATTACAAATCATAAAAACATACCCAGTTGTTGAGCGTCTTGTATCGACGTCAGAAGCAAAATCAGCATCGGAGTACCCAACCAATAACTCCGACACATCCAAACTTTTGTATTCAATGCCATAGTTAGATGTGTTATTTAAATACTTGATGAATACGTTTAACTGTCGACCAGTGAGCTGTAGTATGATTTATTAGGTACCTGCTAACCACTCCCACTGCATACATGATGTCTGGTCAACTTACTATGACTGCAAACATCAGACAGCCAATTGCTTCTCTATAAGGAACATTTTCTTCCAGAGGTTTTCCATCACACTCACTTAAGTTTATATTAGGATCTGCTGGTACTTTGTTCACTTTAGCTTCCGTGAGATTGAAACGATTGACTAATTTTCTGATGTAATTCGATTGATGTATAAAAATCGAACCGTCTTCATCATTTCTTACAATCTCCATCCCTACAAAATAGCCAAGATTTTCAATAGTAATTTCAAAATTTTCTTGTAGTGTTGCTAAAACTTTCTCAAGGACTTTCTTATTCTCTGACAATAATAGGCCATCATCAACGTATAACACAAGAATAACTGTGAAACCATCAAATTTACCGACGTAGATACAACTGTCTGCACTGCTCGGTACAAAACCATATTTCTTAAGAAAATTGTCAAATGTTTTGTTCCAACAGCGTGCTGCCTGTTTTAATCCATAAAGCGATCTCTTTAATTTACAACATGTATTGGGAGCAACTTCAATTCCATCTGGTGGATTCATAAAAATTTCCTCTTCAAGTTCTCCGTTCAAAAACGCCGTTTTGATATCAAATTGTTTAATTACAAATTTATTTTTAGATGCCAAAGCTAACATGTGATTGTGACAGAATTAGAATATATATTAAACACTATCGAATTATAGAGGCGCCACCAATCCTTTATCTGTTAAGTGTGTAACTTCAAACATTCAACAAGTTCCAGTAAATGCGACATTTCTCGTTCTCGACAATGGACTCAATATCTTTGGGGATAAGGCAGCAGTGTCTGGTCTACCCTGTATGAGTGCTTTAGGTGGTTTTATAGCACTCGTAATGCCAGGTTATATCGGTGGATGTAGGCCGAAATGGCATATATGGGGCATGCATAAGGTTCATGAGCGATTCCGGTGCCTGACAGCAGGTCCTGCAATTGATATCACCCCAAACGCGGCTACAGTAAACCAAGATGTTGATAACACCATCCTGGCAGGCCATGATGAATCCCTCAGTCTCCGACAAGTCCGGCTGAGAATAGAAAAGTGAATGTCAGCCTAGTCGATAAACCCTGTGTTTCTATGTTCTTATAAAAGACACCATGCTAGGGTTTATCGACATGCTGTCAAAACAGCTTTTCCTGTTCAGCTGCTCTAATTCAGGTTTTCAGAAGATGTGGTTGAAGCTCACCGACTGACTATATCAGCACTGGCTTCCTCGCCTTGTGTCGAATGCAAGTTCATCTGTAGCTCTTTTTGCTGCTTTGAACAATCAACCGCAAGAGGGAATCTGAGCTCCTGAGAATGTTTATTCCATACTCAGTACTACTCTGCCATGCATACACTCTAGACTCAAGAGTCAGGAACAGACGATCTAGGATGATCTGTGAATATTCATCATCTTGCGTGTATCCCTATCTAATTGACGCAGCTCGTCGTGTACCATCCACTTCACTCCAAAGAAGTAGAGCAGAACCAGAACAGCAAGCATGTTAGTCGCGAACACCTTGTTCTTCCTTGAAAGTTTGGAAGACCAAATCATTCGAAGTCGGTGTCTATACTTGCCGCGGACAATCCTTTATTTGTTTTACACCCTGGATGTGCCTTTGTTGCACACCCAGATATGTATAGGTCTCTATGGGATCCAGATGTTTTAGCATGCTTCCATCTGCGAGCTGCACATCTTCAGAGAATTCCTCACATTGTTCTCTCTTGAGGCGGACAACTGCACATTTGTCCAACCTAAACTCCATACTAACTGACTGCATGTATTCTTCGACCACCCTAAAAGCATTTTGTAGTTCGCGCTCTCCGGAGGCATAAAGTTTAAGGTCATCCATATAAAACAGATGAGTGCCTTTATGTCTCCGGTCGCTGGATCGTCCACATTGATATCCACGAGTTTGGTGAAGCCCAACAGACAACGGCAGCAGTGAGATGCAGAAGAAGAGAGGACTCAAGGAATCACCTTGGAAAACTCCCCTCCTGAATGCCACCTGCTCTGTCTTGACCTGCTGTGCACCAGATGCTATGGTGAAGCAAGTTCTACAAGGCGGCAGTAGCTGTTCAATGTGTCTCACTAGTGGTGCTGGTACCGCAAGGCATTCGAGCTAGTGTAGCAATAGCTCGTGAGATGTTGTATCAAATGTGTTGTGGTAATCAATCCAGGCTATTGATAGATTCTGTTTGTATTGTACAGAATCCTGTGTAATACAGCAGTCTATCAGCAGGCTGTCCTTACAACTTGCCATGCCCTTCCTAGCATCACGCTGTTCATGTATCTGTTGGAAGACTGGATCAAGAGACCTCAGTGTCCTAGCATACAAGATACGTGTAAATATCTTGTAGCAGGAGTTGAGGCTTGATCGGCCTATAATTCCTCGGGTTGATAGATGCCCCCCTTTGGGGACAAGCACAGTATGCCCCTGGACAAACCAGTCTGGAATCTGCTGCCCCTCATTCAACCATGTGTTCTTGGTACCAACAAGTGTTTGTTGGCTTTTCAAAATGTCTGTGGTACAGAGCATCGAAGTGTGCAATTGCTGGAGTATCCCTATTGAATGGACGTGTTGTTTCATAGATTCCCTTCCAGAAAGTTTCGACATCTTCTACAGTCGGCGGATTATCGAAAACACGCTGTGGCTCTTAAGTCTACATTGGTGAATTCTACAGGATGTTCCCCATCAGCTAATTGCGGCTGGCAGTTCTTCCAGTTGACGGGGTGCCCTTATGTAACCTGTCCTGCGCAAGAAGGATACTTGATCTCTCAGATGTTGAGAGAAGGCGCGATATTCTAGGTGCATGATACACCAGGTATCATGTAACCGCGCCATACATCCCCTACGTGAATGTCTGCTGCTCTCATAGTAGGTCAGCAAGTTATCTCTTAGTTCTCTCATCCACTTAAAGCGTCCATGGACATTGCGTATGTTGTCAACATTGAGAGCTTCCCGTGAGGCTCCTCCATCCTGTCTGACCCCCATCCGGTTGAGGTCGATTGTGAGAAGCCATTCCTCTGTGCGTTGTTGGAATCAGAGGTTTTGAGGTATCGGGGTGGTTAGCTCTGATACCCCAAGGCCGACATTAATCAGACAGATTCCTTTGTCTATTGACAAATTTGTCTCTGTCTGTCCTGGGTACACCACGAAAAGGTTGCCGGTCCGAATTTTGCATCCCTCCGAATTTTACATCCAATCCTCGATTCTGTTCCAGTTTCCTCTCTCTGATTATTATTGGTTTCCCCATACTAGACAGTCCTCCCATGGATCTGATTCACATGGGAGTTGCGTCATTATTATTATCACATCTCTTTTTACTTTATTATTTATGGAAGTAATTAAAAGAATACAATAACATGAAGTGAAGAAAAAAAATGTTAAAGTTTCTAACATACATATCTACAACCTACAATAATATTTCAAAAATCTTAAAATCTCGTTGACAGGGTTTACATTCTGTTAAACAATGTAAAGCAAAGGGAACAAAGACTTTTTATAATTTCGTTTAATATTTTGCTATAAATAAATGTAAATAACATCCTTCTGAATACCCTTACCCCACTTCGCCTTGAGGTCATCGCTACTATAGGGCTCCAAGAGTTAGTATGTGGATTGTATCTTTCTGCACTACTTAATTCCATACAGTCATCTCTTCCTCCAACAGCATATATAAGATTGTTAAAAACTGCGCAGCCTAGGTGTTTCCTACGTGTAGACATAGGACTTACTAAAGTCCATTTATTATGCCTAGGATCGTATCTTTCCACAGTATTAAGGGGAGACTGCCCATCTGAGCCTCCTATTGCATAAAGGTAACCTCCTAAAACAGCTACTGCCACTCCTAAGCGACGTGTTGTCATAGGAGCTACTTTTGTCCATTTGTTTTCTTTGGGATCATATCTAAAAAAAAGTGATATTAGTTAATAATTTACTTAATGGTGGCGTCAATACCTTTCAACATGGTTTAAACACTGTACTCCATCTTGTCCCCCAACGGCATAGAGTAAATTATCTAATACTGCCACACCAACACTAGTGCGACATGAGGTAGTAGGAGCGACATCACAAGACCACTGATCCGTTTGTGGGTCATATCTAAAAAATACATGCATTACTAACATGATAAAAATCTTGACATCCAACAAATGTTTTTACTAGAAGAACAGATATTCCAATAAGTAAAATCATTATATTGTGAACTATAAAAAAATAAGAAAAGGAACAAGTTACTACTAAAATCCCATAAAAAGTAATAAAAACCTAAACTAAACAATGTTGAAATGTTTTACCTTTCTATACTATTTAAATAACTTTGACCATCGTGTCCACCTACAGCATATAAGAGATCATTAAGAACAGCTACTCCCACACCACATACGTCTTTTACTCATCGGAGCAACCATTTTCCATTCCATTGTTTGGGGATCAAATTTTTCAACTGATGCAATGGCATCTCCACTACACCATCCTCCTACAGCAAATAAAACCTCTCCTAAAAAAAAAAGTTAAGTTCTATTAATTGCAGTCAAGTCAGTTTTAAAATAAAATAAATAAATATATAGATAACAATAAAATATAAAACATAATTAGATTATAAACGAGCAAAAACAAGGTTTAATTCATGCTTATAATCTGCAGCAGATATGTTAGATTATACACTAAACAACCACTTTTTTTCCAATAGAACCCTTGACAAAGACACATATAGTTAAGTTCAGGCATAATTCACCGTTAATAATGAGTAGAGTTGGCAAATCGGTCCGCAAGTCACGGTTAGTCCCAGGTAGAGAAATACCCAAATACGTAGCGAGACTTATTTACTATTTTAGTAAAGACTAACATTTGATTTTAGTCTATTGTTATGCCTCGTGGTGTGTACAATGTAATTTACTCCTCTCCATTGTATTGTTGATAATTTTATTTGTTGTATTTTATTCTTGATATTCATTTAATAATAAAGTACATCACACCTGTCCAAGGGTAAAAAATGGCCATACGCTGACAAAGTGAATAAATTTATCAGTGAATTAGTAAGTAAGTAAGTTCATGTCATGTTAAAATATACAAGTATTTACATAAGTCAATAAAAGGTACTCCAATACAAATAACAACACATCAAAGATGGTTATACAATGATCAAAAGAACATACAAAAACATATTAACGTTACATATTAAAATTATTACTGCATATGAAAAATATGAAAAATATGAAAAATAAGAAAAATATGAAAAATTTCATTTGCATTTTAAACATACATACTTCAATAGAAGATACATAAGACAAAGCAATATTATAAACTATACAAACATATAAATAAAAGGGTACATAATAAACTTTAAATTAGAATACAAAATTTTCACAATTTAGGTATTCCTCAATACTATAAAAAGCACTCTTAATAAGGAACTCTTTTATTGAACACATAGATAATTGTGCTACATGTTCAAGCAATAAATTAGAAAATATAGGACCAAAATAATTCCGCCATGACGACTGGCTGTAAGTCTTAGCATATTAATCCTGATCTTGGTATTTTCTCTTGTCATAAGAATAAAAAGAATTTTGAAGTGTGTATAAATGAAGATTTTCTTTATTAAAAATTAGGCAAGTATATAT
>JANEYF010002331.1:0-108991 GCA_029963845.1 Rhamnusium bicolor
AGAAATTATTTGACTTATTTTTGGGAATCTCCGCTTAAGCGATGACACATGTTTTTTGAAACACCCTGTATAATTTTTCCTAATTTTTACCTCGATTCTTATGTTAAAGGGGACATTTATTTTTAAAAGTTGCATATTCTACACTTGCGGGGTCGCGGGAGGGGACTCTTAATATTGTTCCCATACACATCTATTGGGCGTGCGTTTATGCCAAAACACATCTTTATATCCACGAACATATTTTGATGTACAGGAAGATTTTGTGAGAATTCCCCCTCCTCCTAATTTTGTTATTTTTATTATTACGAAAAAATGGTAAATTTAAAATGCAGATTTTGAAAATCATATCCTAAAAACAATGGAGGCTCACACAAAATGGCTAGTTATTAATTAAATTTTTTTTAAGTTAAACGCTTTCTCACGAACACGGGGGTTGATGGGTCTATCTCTAATAATAAGGGAGATACGAGGGAAACTTTGTGTGAGTTTCACCCTTGTTAACTTTGTTATTTCTGACTGTTCAAAAATATTATACCCCAAATATTGTGCCCTCTGCGCTACCGAGCTCGGTAGCGCAGTGAGTCAGAAGGTTAAGTGACTAGAAAAAGATTAAATAATAAAATAATTACACCTATTTCGATGGGGGGCAGCCAAATTGAGACGAAACAAGACGTAAAATATTTAGGCGTAACTTTGGATAAAGGTCTTTATTTTGGAAAACATATTAACGAGATGATACGTAAAGTCTATTCCTTGTCCAGGAGTCCTATATCCCTTGATGAACAGGAATAGCAGACCAAACAGGGATAATAAAAAATTAATTTATACGATGATAGTGAGACCAGAAAAACAAATTCCTTCGCCTTATAAGTAGTGTTGGCAAAAATGCGCCGCAGGACATAGGTGTACGCACAATAATAAGTGTAAGAAAAGAAATTAACTAGTAATAAAAGCAATAAACTGTTACAATTTATAACAATGTATGCACAACTTACCCTCTTAACTAGCTTGGTTATCACAAACTGGAAAAGATGTGTAAAAACTTTGTAGCATCATGTATGTTTCTATGGTTATCTCCGAGAGTAATGTTCGACGTGGTGAAAAAATATGCTTATATTTTGAGAACGACCGTTCGACATCTATTGAAGTAATACAAGCATACTTAATATAATCTCTGAACTCACTTAACGGATATGCAGATGCACCGTCAGTACCATCACAAATTTGTCCTAATCTGGTAAAACCGGTGTCTTGCTTTAACACACGTGCGAACTTTTCTCCAACGGGCTCATTTTTTTGCGTCATCTATAGAGTGTAGCAGTCGATTTACTTCGTCCACTATTTGCAGTGACTCCGCTAACGACAACGCACTGTTTTGTAAATTTTGTATGGCGTCATGTAATCGTTTATAGTTCTTGTGAATAGTTTTTAAAGCTGTTTCAACAGAAACATCTTCGAATTTTGTCTGGTTTTCCTTAATAGCTGCAGCCTCGTCTGGATTGAATTGTAGTGTCATAGCTTTTATTTGCTATAAATATTCAGCATAATAAAATGCTGCCTCCAACCATGTTCCCCAACGTGTAAGAATCGGCTGTGGTGGTTTGGGAACACTTGCTATGAAATGCGCGAAGACGTTTAGGAGATTTAAGAAACACTTTTTTAGTACTTGCTATTAATGCATCTACCTCTGGAAAATCTTGTCGAATAGTTTCTGTCACAAGGTGTAAAGCATACACTTTACACGTAACATGTACTAATCTACAACCGTGTTATTGAAGAGAACGGCCTACTAAACGCATTGTTCCGGCACCATCGGTCACAAACATCAACACTTGGCTTTTTGACCGGTCAAATTTTTCTAACGTCTCCAGTGCCACCCGCGTAATTGTTTGGCCAGTACAATCAGTTACTCTTTTGCTAGCTAGTAACAGTGGAAATGTTGGTTTAAGAGAGTCCAGTACACGTAATATAATATTTACAATAGAATTATTTTTACAATCTGTCGTCTCGTCAACAGATAACCACAGCCGTGTATTTTTTAGTACTCATTTGATCTTATTTACAATGTCTTCGCTTACAGTTACGCAACGTTGTGCGACTTGGTAACGTCACGTTGGGATTGTATTTATTCCAGAACTTTTGAAATGGTTGTTTATCTAGTATATGCAGCGGAACATCACAGGCAACCAGCATTAATAGTAAATCGAACATAAACTGTGTTGTCGAAGGCACGCCATTTTTTTTAGATTTATGTTGCACAGAATTTACGTGACATTTACAATCACGTTTGTCCCAGCACATCAGGTCAGTCTTGCACACCTTACAAATTATTAAAGCACCATTGTAGAATAAATCCGGGAATTCACTGATAAATTTATGGCCGTTTTTTACCCTTGGGCAGGTCTGACATACTTTATTATTAAATTAATATTAAGAATAAAATACAAAAAATAAAATTATCAACAATACAATGGAGGGAAATAAATTACATTACTAATACCTCGACGCATAACAGTAGACTAAAATAGTAAACAAGTCTCGTTTACGTACTTAGGTATTGCTCTACCTGGCACCGCCCATGATTTGCGGATCGAAATGCCAACTCTACTCATAAGTAACTCAACAAGATATACCCCCCCCCCCAAAGGGAATTACGACAACTTTGAGACGACATCGTTCCCATAGTGGATTATATCAGAGATATCTCACAAAAATTTTATGAATTTAAACTCTGATTGCCCACTAACAGCCGACATTACACAAATAAGGGAGAGTAACGTGCCATTTCGAATAAAACACAAATTACCGTACCAAACGTTACCAATTTTCAGACAACAACTTTAGACCACGCTCCTCTCACAAAATAGGAAGACAACCCACACTATAAAAAAGGGCACCAAAATTCAAAAAAAAAATTTTTTTTTTCCTTTCTCTTCTTTTCTTTTTGTTCGTTTTTGTATCAAAATTCCACGCAACATTTGTTCCAAATTATAAGCCAACCATCAGTAAATTGCGCTACATTATTATATACAAGAAATATTATTAAACGGACCCAAAAATAAGCGGAGTTGGACATTCCCGCTCCACAGTTCTGTATTATTTAGAGGCGAGTTTTTTTTACTGTGCAGTTTGGCTCGTCATAGCATCATCAAAATTCTAAATTTATGTACACAAATCTTTTACAGTTTATTTTTTGCATTGTTTTAAATTTTTACATCAACGGCACCTGCTTTTGCATGCGTCGTTGATTTCTAGTTCCTGTTAATATTATACAATTTAAAATGTTTTAGGCGTTGTATTGTTATTTAACGTTTTCTAGTTCTAAGCCGGGACCGGCCCCGCTCCGCCCAACCAAACAATCGCCTCGTCGCCGCCATACGCGGGGATGTTAGGTTGGCAAGGGACCGGGTGTCCGGGGAAGGCAATATACATTGTGTTTTCTGATTTTAATTTAAATAAACTTGTTTTAAATTTGAATTTGTGTTAAGTGACAAACGTAGCTGGTTTACTGCCTATCGACTCCCGGGTTCAAATCCCGGTTTAGATTCTGGCAAAGTTGAAGGGTTTGGTTGTGTGTGTCCGCATCCAATATCCGTACAAAGTTGTGACTCCGTAACTATGTCCATTGTACAAAATTCGAACAAAAACGGACATCCATTGTATGTACAGTGTGATCTTCCAAAAAGTCCACATTTTAAACCGACATACATAGAAGGATTGTTTCAAAAGTTGCATGGTCATCTGTAAAGTTTTTTGTGGATATGAGAAAAAATAGTATACACTGTTCAATAAATGAGCGGCAAACAAAAAATTAGACGAATTGTGAACCTCTAAAGCACACCGAGTCGTCAATCATAGGACACCCCCAAAAAATAGCTGTCATCACAATCGGTGCGTCAGTGGTGAATTCAGCTCTCAAGCTTACTTTCATCAAAGATCATGATCCTAAGTGCTATTTCTCAGCTGCTGAGCGCGTTAAGCGCCTCCATTGTATGTGTCCTCTATACTGTTGCATTATTATAGAATTATCAAAAATAATGAATGTATATAAAGAAAACAATTGAACAGCATCAAAAATAAATAAATACATACAGTATATAAATAAAAATTTAGCCTTGTTGCGTTTAACAAATAAAATTTTGTCACAATAGACACAGAAAAGGTATTGACTGCCCGCACTTGTGCCTCGCAGATCAAAACCGGGCATGGCATGGCAAGAAACACTAACATTTTGATAAAAACAGTTGCAATTGTTATTATTTTCACATTAAGTATAGTCTGATGGTCGTCGAGAGCGTCGCGTCGTTGGCGGTTCCCCGGCCGTAATTAAAAAATTAAATATACATGTAAATATTTACCGATTAAAAATCTGGACACCAAAATATTCATATTCATGTGGCAATACCTACTAAGGATTTTATTAGTTTCAAAACTGTAAATACGTAGTTATGGACCATTTGTATGCATTACTGTTTCAAAAAGAACAATATACAAAACAGCAGTTGCTTAATAATGTCTATAATAAAATTTTGGTGTAAATATTTACATAAGTACCTAATTATCTATGTATTGTGTATTTAATCTATATCCCCGACAACAAGAACGCCTTAATTATGTAGTAGAAACAACTTAACAATGACACGGAGATGGTTCTGTTATGTTCTGGGGAGGAAATAATAGGCTAAAACATCACATCAATTTCTTGCATACAGTGACCAATACTGGAAACGTTTTGGAATCGATTGTTGAACCACTTATAGAGACGGAGAACGAAATGTAATATAACGACAGAACAGACCTACTTTCTAAGTCTGGATATGAATCCAGTAGAACACGCCTTCGACACTTAAAAAAAAAACAATATTTATTATAAATAATTAATGAGCATTTGGTGTACATTAGGTAGAAGACAACAAGTTTTTGAGTTTTCCAAAAATCAAAAACTGAAATCTATTAACGATTTGATTCAATGCCAACTTTTGGTAAATATAGGATTCCAAACGGCATGTCTAAAATACCTAAGCTTTAACCAATTCTAATTAAAGATGTGCCAGCAAACAGGCAGCGTCACTGCTGAATATTCGAAGCGATGTCCGGAAAAGGGCAATCCACTGCCGAGAAGTTAGAAAGCCTAGGATGCTAAATGGCATGCCTAACTGATCATTCAACCTATTGAATCGACAATATACCTGATATTATCTAGGAACGGATTATTAATGGCTTCGCCCACGGCTTCGTACTGAATGCTAGAACGGGACACGTGGATATCTTCTTTGTTTATATATCAGTTGTTGTGAAGTACTTCCAACACCTTGAAAGGATCCTTGTATTTGGCTGGCAGCTGTTTGCACTGCTTGTTAGCAGGAAGACTGGCTATTTTCGTCAGGGCAAACCTCCCACTTCTTGCTGCAGGCGCAAGATATCGTTAACAAGATAAACAAGTTGCAAGACACCCTTTCTCGGCAGATTTTTGAGCAGTATGTTTTCGATACCATCTTTTCCCGGAGCTTTTCTGTTGGGTAGTGATTTAATAAGTTGCGTAATCTCGGAGAGTTTTGTTATGATTTCCAAATATTCTTGTTCAGTAAGTTGATGGTCTCGTACCAGTAAATCGTCAGTCACTTGTTCGATGCGATCCTGCTTCGGCGTGTTGGGAACGCCGTTAAAGTTATGTATTTGCTGGTACGTGTCAGGCAAATGATCGGTCTTTTGTTTGTCTGACATATATGTCTGTCCGTTATAAAGAAGAGCTGGGATGGCGTCTCGCCTTTCTTTGTTTTTTAATGCTTTTGTTAGTTTCCACACCGAGTTGTCCTGAGGATTTAGCGCCTCGAGTTTTTCGCTCCACTTCCGATTTCTTAACTCATCAATGGCTGCTATAATTTGTCCTTTTAATCTGTTCATTTCATTCTTGGCCTGAACATCTCGGCTTCTTTGCCAGCGTCGTCTCAGTCTATTTTTTGTTTGTATCTCTTGTTTGATCGCGTCCGTCATGTCAGTTGGTTTTTGTATTGATCGATGGTGATAGTCTGAGCAACGCCTTGTTTGGCTTCTTGTAGTATTCTAGTGAAAGCTTCCACCTCAATTTCCAAATCGGCGACGTGTTAATGTTATTGTTGATATGTATATGTGTATTTAAAAATTATCTGTAACGTGGCATTTTTGCATGAGGTGATTCGCATACGTGCGTCATCTCGTGTCATGTTGTTTAAAAGTGTTTTGATGGGATTATGGTCAGACGTGAGCTCCTCCAGCACCTCGGGAAGAGTGGAGTTACCTACGTACTTGTTTATTATGAGGTCGAGTGTAGAAGGTGTATTACTATTATCTGGAAAATGAGTTGGAGCGTTCGGATACTCCAAGGGTACATTATTATTATTAATGTAGTCAAACAAGGTGTTGCCGTTTACGTTGTTACGCTGACAGTTACTACATGCGTGATGCCCGGCATTCAGAACATCAATGACTAGATTGCAAGGACCCGCGTCCACTAAATTATCAAGTCAACCCACAATGAAGTCAGTCTGTGGTCTATTGTATACTGCAGTAATTTGTGTGGTGTTAGATAAAGTAATGTTAATGTTTTCTATAGTGGTGTTTTGTATAAATCTGTAAGTATGTCGAATGTTTGTTTTTATGAGTATAGCCACTTCGCCGCCCCTATTGTTGTCTCGGTCTTCTTTAATTGTTGTATACACTGCTTGATGAGGGGAGGCGCAGGGAGGGGCTTCTGAATTTCCTCTACTTGAATTTCACTTGGGATGGACATGAGGTGACTCCTCGTTGATTTTAATTGATTGGAAGTTGCCAAAGTTGGAGGAAGAGTCTGATTTTGGTCAGCCAGGTGAGCTTTTCTGGCTTCCCAGACGTCTATTACACGCTGGGGTGCTGCTATGTACTTCATTGCAGGCGAGGCGAGGACTGTTGGTTGATTGCATCATTCAAGCTGCTCAATTTTCATCTGGTATATTTTGCAATTGACACTATTCGCTAGATGACACTCGCCACAATTGGCGCATATCAGAGGGTCCTCCAGATTCCTGTCACTCTCTGGTCATATGGGGTTTAGTACATTTTAAGCATTTGAGGTAGCCCTACAGTTAGTAGTGGCGTGATCCCAAAGTTGTCATCTATGGCACTGAATAATAATTTACGTATTAATATGCCTATCCCACATTACCGAAGTGTAATCCAGGAAACGAACCTTAGACTGAAGGCCCCTGAGTGTAATAGTGCCATTGATCACAACGAGGTACATAGGGAACCTCGTGCCTCTCATTTTATAAATATTCTTAATTTATATTTTATGGTCCCGAGTCATTTCGTCTATTAGGTCTTGCACATCGACATTATGATGTATCCCCTTTAACACGAAAGCATATGTTTTTTCTTCCCGTGGTGTATATGTACGAAATTCTAGTTTATTATTTTCGAAATGGTTGTTACAAATTTTCCAATCTTCTATGTTTTCTAAACGAAGGCTGGGATTATTAGGTGTGTTTCCAGAAATATTACCCTTTGACTTTTTCCTGCATCAATTTGTTAACATTTTTATGATCAAGGAATTGCCCATGTATAAAAATTGGTGGAGGTTTGTGGGATTTAATTTTAATTTTAGGTGGATATGTTGGTCCGTCTTTTCGTTGTCTGGCACGTCAACCATTCTCACTTCTCTCACTCTCTTTTCTTTTCTCCTCACTGATTTTTTGCACTAAAACAATCGGTACTTATCAAAAAACTATTGCCTGTTTGACTTTCATGACTGACTAGATCCAAATTTCAACACCTCGATCGCATGAGCTACGAGCTCCCATTGCAATTTTGAAGTAAACTCACATACATACAATGTAACTGCATTTCTCCCACTTCGTTGGCAGAAAAAAAGAGAGAAGTAACGTTTACGATGTGATACAATAGAAAGAGAGCAACATAATAAATGACGTCGTGGATATGTTCCGGACACCAATAAGCCGTTGTCACTTCGTCTATATATCTGAGGTTTGTGGGTCAGAAGATAGGGGAACTCCGACCGAAAACGAAAATATAGCACGTAAAATTATAATAGACGTAAAGCTGTTTAATTACTAATAAATAGGGGCTAATTAGGTAGGTAGTCTATGAAAATGTTTTAAACGTGGTAAGAAGCAAGGAGTGTATGCAATAATTGCAATAACACAAGTGATTCTATTCTAGCGGGAGTTTCTCTGACAACTTCGCGTACCTTCAAAAAAGGGTATTCAACGAATGGATCAAGGATATCGATTATGGTATATATCGCGTAATATTTTGTTGAATAGGCAAATACGACTGATGTTTATCAAAATCCTAACCTAAGATTGTAGGTGGTGTACAAGTTTTATTAAATCTTGTCATTTTCATTTTAAATTGGATTTTCAAAATTGTCTACAACAATCAGAAGTTCACTTTCAAAGATTTGGTTCATAACTTGTCTCCGTGTCTGTTATCTGATAACATTAACCACACTTTTAAGCTGTCGCTTTATTTCAAACAGTGCGATAATCTTATGATCGCGAATTATAAATCATTAAAATTTTATGATTCATTTTAGAGCTATCGATTCATATTGGACCGCTTTCATTGAATACATATTCAGTGCTCGATTCATGCATTGATTGCCGCTAAAGCTTCCTGCGATCTGACCACTAGACTTTTTATTCTTTCTACCACGAAAAGCGGTTACAAAATTCATTGCACAATTCTATTTTTTCCTGAGTCATACTCGCCTGAGGCCTTTAGAGTCAGGTTTGATGGATTCCTCCTCTAATATCCTCGCACCTGTATTTCGTGACATTCCGTTTAACAGAAAAAAAAAAAACGAAAACATTAATAAATAAAACATTTCATTACGTCTATAAATTTTCAACACGATATGTTAGAAATATACTGAAAATTACTAATACTTTCTTTATCAACTTGGTAGAAACTAGTTGATAAATAAGCTAACTTATCGTACAAATATACCAAGAATAATCGGCCAAAAAATCTAAGTGTAGTGTGATTAAGGTGAAATGTTTTTATTTTCAATGAAGTATGTTAATAGCTCAAAGATAATTAGACAAATATACCATATGACTTTTTACGAATTACCGACAACAAAATCTTATTTTTTATCTAATCATGACCTTATTTTTTATCTTGAACGGTAATGTTTTAACTTCCCACTCGGGGGAGCGCTATAGAGTTCTGGATTTACCTCAATCGGTCGCCATTGTTTTTATACTGAAGTCTGTATGTATATATGTACGCATGTCTGCCTGTCTGTCTGTCTGTACTTACGCCTGTATATACTGTCATTAGAAACAGTTTTTCCTCCTCACTAGTTTAATTCATTGCATAATTTGAACTTCAATTGGGTTACCACCAATGTGGATATTTTACAGTTTTGTGGATATCGAATTTCTTCTTTAACTGCTCTCTTTACGATATGATTGATGAAGTTTTATCACAAGTATGCTCTACCAACTTTGGTATTCCGCAAGGATTTGTCGTTTCACCTTCTGTGTTCTTTCTTCATATTAACAATTTACACCCTGTGATATCTAATCGTTTCGCAACATCTAATCAGTTTCAGTTTCCATGCAAATTCTTCCTTTTATGGATCAAACACTGTAAATTAATCCTATGGCTCAAGATAAATAGACTAAAGCTTGTCGCCCACTTAAGCGCGGAGCGGCGTGGCGAAGCGCGGAAAAAATATTTTAAATTGCTTCGCATAAGTGTGCGGATCTATATCCAGTAGAACTCTGTAACTTCAAAGCAAAAGAGACTACGTTCAAAGTCTGCTACGTTCGTAATAGACTGCCTTCATTAAAATCAACTCTGTAACATTCCTCGGATCGGTTCTGCCGATTAACATAACGAATGTATAACGATAATGACAGGGTTTGTGGAAATGCTGAGGTTTGTTCGTAGAGCAGTTTCCATCCGTTTGAAACTGTCAGAAGCATGCGCACATTGTTGTAGAGATGTGTTTGTTCAATCAGAACGTTTGTTATTGCAGAGCTCTCGTAATAATCGCATCTCTATGGCCAGAAAACGATCATAAATTGTCTCTACGAACAAACCTATGATGTTTTGGCGGCATTTGACATTCAACTTGTTTATTCTAATTTTTGGAAGTTGTGATGACTAAGGAAGTTCGTTGTATTTATATTCTGCGTGTATAGCGCACATTTTATAATCGTTTTTGTTTTACAGTGCTATGAAAATTCTTACTTGATATAGGATTTTTGTATTTTTAACACTATGTTCCATCACTGGGTGTCAGGGTTGATAAAAATCATGTTTTAAAAAAATATTTTATTTTTTTTTGTTTAAAACTGTTTTTTTATTAAACCCGTTTAAAACACCTTGCAAAAAAAAACATGTTTTAAACTGTTTGAAACCGTTTAGTGAAGAAATATAGAGGCGCAACATGCAAATAAAGGCGTTCCATATTGCTCTCCCACTCATCTTAATTCCCCGCACCATTGTCGTTTAGCAGAATCATGTTGTTTTAGTGATTTTGATATTCTGTGGTTGATTAGTGCGATACTTTTTGCTTCCGAAACCTACACCCTCTGAAGCCTACTATTTGTAATACTAAGGCCCGATTTTGCATAGTTAGCAAAATTATCAGGTGAAATTGGTTTTGACCGAGAAGTCACTAACTGACCGATAATTTGGCTAACCAAGCATTGATAAACCGGCCCTAAATAACATTTTAAATGCTTATTTATTTCCATAGGTATTTAAATATGTTTCCTAATTATTACCTTTTTAATTGAAAAATCACGATCTTATAATTACAAATAATTTCTCGTTTACAGAAAATAAAAAAACTGTAAACAGGCAAATTAATAAAATTTTAACAAACCCAAAAACATTAAAAAAAATATCTGACGAGGCAGCACATAACTTTATTATACCAGTAAGTATATATTCTGATCTAAAAAAATCATTTTATTTAATTCTTCACTTATCTCAATTAAATTTTAATAGGGTACCTTGAAATGTTTCAAAATTTTTAAATAACTAATCAGCGTCGTTCGATATTGTCAATAATAATTCATGGTTCAGGTTATTAGACAGAATAGTTGAAATTAAAAATAACATTATTGAGTCAGTAGTACTGAACATAATGTGCATATTATCTTTTTTGTAATCCAAGTTTCAGCGTTTTGGCAAATAGCCGGGAAAATAATTGTTTAAAAAGATATATGTTATACTTATCTGTGATAAGATTTGTAAAAGTTAGTAAATAATAATTAACAAAAATTTTCAGTTAATATTATTTTTCATTAACTTTTATCAAGAAGAGGAACTTAATTTGTTTTTAAATTATTTCATTGGCCCTAATAAGGGGTATTTCCACTATATAATTTCAATTATTCTGTTCTCTGAAGCCATTAATGTTTATTACATTGGGGTTTACAAGTTTCCTTACTTTGGATTCTTTAAATGTGCCGGCTACCCTGACGACGCTAAAGGCAAGCAGAAACACGTGTCGGTAGATATTTTAAAGTTTTTTAAAGTGAGTGTCAACTGGTGAGTACCTTGTGTTTCATATATTTTTGGTTTTATTAGACAGAATAGTTGAAATTAAAAATAACATTATTGAGTCAGTAGTACTGAACATAATGTGCATATTATCTTTTTTGTAATCCAAGTTTCAGCGTTTTGGCAAATAGCCGGGAAAATAATTGTTTAAAAAGATATATGTTATACTTATCTGTGATAAGATTTGTAAAAGTTAGTAAATAATAATTAACAAAAATTTTCAGTTAATATTATTTTTCATTCTACTCTATATTTTAACTTTTATCAAGAAGAGGAACTTAATTTGTTTTTAAATTATTATATTTACTCACAAAAAGCCCAATTAGATTAACCTTATTTCCTAAACATTGAATATTTGTATGCGAGATGCTCCAGGTATTGTCTTTTTGAGAGCCAACTCGGCTGTCGTCAAATATTCCAGTAGTGGGCTTAGTACCTACTTTATTGTCTGTAATTTGGTGTCCAGTTACATCTGAAACGACACGTGAGACAGTCTTGGATATAAAAAATCACCCTGTGCATTATCACTCACTAGGTTAATTTCATTACTTAAGCTATTGTTATTAGTAAGAACAGAACTGTTGTGAAGAATTGCATTATTAGTGTTCTTGGTATTTTCAGATGTTCCTTCAAAATTATCAGTGGTATTTTTTCCTGTGTCATTTTCCTTTTGGTTACTTTCCTCAGTTTCTACGTTATCATTATTATTATTATGAGTATCAATAAAGAGTAGATTTTTACAAATAGGTTTGTTATTAATTATTTTTATGATTTCGTTACTAATCTCATTTTTATTTAAACTGCTTGTTTTAGTTTAGCTTCTATTTAACAAACTGACTGTACCAGGAATGTAACTATTTAATTTATTAACAAAAACACTTAGTTTTGTGTTAAATTTTACAATAAATGTATTTAATTTTAAGTTTTTCCTCAACGGAACTGTTCTTATTATTACGTTTAATGAAGAACACTTTTTTATTTGATCGAACAGTGGATATCTATTTTGAGTAAAATTATTTGTACCTGCCAATATAATAACATGATCTTTTAGTGAGTAGTTTCTTGTCAATATGTCCATGTTGTTGATTACTTGTTCATAAGTAGCTCCAGGTTTAATAATTGACTGTATTTGATATTTTACACAAACTAATTTATTACTGATTATGTTGTTTAAATTACTAGAGTCATCTGGTCGTCTCCTAATATTAATATTTTTCTACAGTCATTTTTGTTATTATTATTTAATACAATAGTCATTAGTCAATACAATATTTATCTTCTTACAGTTTTCTTCAACTATATTAGTAGACGTTGAGTCATCTTTTTTTACTGACGTCACCCTTCTTATCTATATTGTCTGAATACCAGTTGTATTCATAATCGGCTTTGCTGTCCGAACAGCAACTGTTTTTAACTTCTTATTGTTTGTTATATTATTAATTTTTGTGAGCTCAGTAATTTGGTCATTTCAGTTATCATGATTTCTTGCTTTTTTATTAGTTCATTAAATTCTTCTTCTGCCTTAATAGCTTCCCTTACAATTATATCATTATTTGTTTTTAATTTTTTGAATATGCTTGGTTTCCATTTCAGTATATTCTGATAATTCATTTCTAGTTTGTTCAAGTAAACTTTTTTTTCATAGGTAGGACTAGAATCGTTGAAGTCTTTGCAGCAGATTACTTTATTCCCTTCCAACATTTTATATTTGTTTCTGTTGCGAATACATGGTTTAGTTGGACAGCACTTAAAGTATATGCAGTTGTTAATACTTGACGATTTGCTATAAGTTGCCATTTTATTATCTTATTTTTAAAATTGTGGAAAAATGTAATATTTAGAACCCTCTCAAGATCTACTACACTGGCAAATAAACGTATCTTTATCACTAAAGCTGGCCGAGGTGGCTGGAGTACAGCCACAGTCTTGTGCTGGCGTCACACGTGCCGATTTAGAAGTGATTTACGCTGCAGTCTTATTTGAAGGGTTAATGCGTGAGGTTGTACCTATAAATTATACATAAATAATGTCAAACGCGCCATAGGGTAAAAAGCGACCGTACGCGGATACAGTGAATACATTTATCGGTGAATTTCCGGATTTATTCTATGACGGATGCAAAATAATTTGTAAAGTTTGCAATCAAGACTTAATGTGCTGGCACAAAACAGATTGTCGTCGTCATATCAATACCGTGCAACATCAAAATAAAAAAAAATGGCATGCTTTTGACAACTCAGTTTATGTTTGATTTATTGTTAATGTTAATAGCCTGTAATATTCCGCTACACATACTGGATAAATAACCATTTCGGGAGTTTTGGAATAAATACAATCCCCAGGTGAACTTACCAAGTCATACATCGTTACGTAGATATATTCCAGCTGTTCGTGAAGACATTGTAAATAGGATTAAATGTGGATTAAAAAATACACGGCTCTGGTTATGTATTGACGAGACGACAGATTGTAAAAAAAATTCTATTTTAAATATTATAGTACGTGTACTGGACCCTCTTAAACCAACATTTCCACTTTTACTAGCTAGTAAAAGGCTAACTGATGGTGCCGCGACAATGCGCGTGGTAGGCCGTTCTCTTCAAAGAGACAATTGTAGGTTTTTACATGTTACGTGTAAAGTGCATGCGTTACATCTTGTGGCAGAAACGATTCGAAAATGTTTTCCAGAGGTAGATGCATTAATAGCAAATACAAAAAAAGTATTTCTCAAATGTCCTAAACGGCTTCGAGCATTTCACAGACAGTGTCCTGGTATCCCTGAACCACCAGAGCCGATTCTTACATGTTGGGGAACGTGGTTGAAAGCGGCTTTTTATTATGTTGAATATTTTCAACAAATAAAAGCTGTGATACTACAGTTCAACCCTAACGAGGCTGCAGCTATTAGGGAAAGCCAGACAAGCTTTCAAGACGTTTTCCTTGAAAGAGATTTAAAAACTATTAATAACAATTATAGAGGACTACACGACGCAATAGAAAAATTGCAAAATAGTTCGTTGTCGTTAGTGGAATCGCTGAAAATAGTGGACGACGTAAATACATAGCTACAGGCTATAAATGACTCAAAAAAATAATCGCGTTAGTGAAAATTTTTTATAAAATGTAACATTATTGTTAAAATTTATTTCCATTTATTGTACTTATTCAAGTATTATGATATGATGTAAACAATATGAGTCATATGACGGCTCTGTCGGCCAGGTGACCTCGGCCAGCTTTATTTATCACTTAATGTTTTTTGGTTAGGAACACGGTATTTTGCATGGAGAAAAAAACTGGTATTAGCACAAAAAACGTTTGAATTAACTGAAGTAAATGTCACTTTAAATGCACTTTTCAGCCATACATGTACTTAATGTTATTGATAATTTGTTCATAAATAAGCACTCACTATATACTTCAGGCAGTGTAAAGATCAAAATTTAATAGGTTCTTTTTCTTAATTTAAAACTAGTCAGATATGAAGATATGATATATTTATTTGTACATATATATCAATCAAAATCTCGAGGTCGAAAAAAATCACGATTACTATACTTCCTTATATTAGGTATAAGAAAGTAAAAAATATCTGATGTGGCCAGCACAACTTTATTATACCAGTATATATCATCCTGATTTAAAAAAATCATTCTATTTAATTCTTTACTTATCTCAATTAAATTTTAAAAACGTACCTTGAAATTTTTAATTAAAATTTTTAAATAATTAATTATCAGCGTCGTCGAACTGTCAATAATAATTCAGTCATACATTTTAATAATTTTTTCTTGTTGACATTGACATTTTTGTAACTAAATTAGACATTTCAAATGTCAAACTGACAAATTTATTCTAACACTATTTTATGAGGTTAAATTTGTCAAAAATTTCAGTTCACATCAGCTTTATTTGAAAATATATTTTATTGGCTTCATATAGTAGACATCTTTCATTAAGAATATATTTTTTTGTAAAGTCAAATACAAGAACGTTTGGGTCCCGTGGACCACCTTTTAGCTGTCTTGGGCCTTTAGAACATGTATATCAAATTTGAAAGATTTTTACCTCAAAAACTGTGGCTGCTCTCGAGATACTACAGACATGCAGACAGATTTTTTTCCATAAAGTTATGTTTTTTCATTATAATTCGTCGACATTCGTCCAGAAGTGCAATAAAATATTTTTAATTTTTTTCCCCGAAATTGTACCTTTCTTTCTTTCATTCATTATGTCTTTTTTGGTGATACCACATTCACCAAATTTAATGTGTTACCTAAAATATTGTTGAAAATCTTAACTGCCAAATTTGGGAATTCTCTTAGTATTTTTGGAGTTATTGCGGATACACACTATACATACACATCTGCACTACACATACACATCTACACACCTACACACACACACACACATCTACACGCCTACGCACACACGCACACACGCACGCACGCACGCACACACACACAGACACACGAAGCAACAGACATCATTCGGAAAATAGAAAGGATTCAGGAGGGTTCAAAACGTATATATCAATCAAAATCTCGAGGTCGAAGAAAAATCACAATTACTATATAGTATATTTCATCTTATTTGCAACACAAAAAACGTCGGCTTCTTTGACAGCGGTAAAAGGATCAAAGAAGCCGACGTTTTTTAGATGGCAAATAAGTTTGAAATAAATTGTATTTCCTTATACTTGTATTAGGTATAAGAAAGTAAAAACGCGATTGTGTACATTCTGGAGGATACGAAATATCGCATTTTAAAATTTAAATTTTATTAAATAACGTACAGAATTTATTTAACCAAATTAAACAAAAATATTTTAAAAAACTTTTTACTGTCAGATTAAACAGAAGAACATTTGTACTAAAGTAATTATATTATTACATATATTATAATGGTACCCAAAAAATTAATTTTTCTACGACCGTGTAGAAAGTCTGAATTTCTAATATGCGAAGCAATATAGAAAATAGTGTGTTACGGTACCCCGTGTGGAAAAAGTTACATTTCGTACTATAAACAGTGTGTGTAGTATTATTTTCATTAACAAAGTAATGTATAAAACATTTCCAAAAAAAAAAAAACATATTTTAAATTGTTTAAAACAAGTTTACAATACCTTCTTTTAAACATGTTTTTTGTAAGTGTTTTAAACACGTTTTAAACATACCAACCTTGCTGGGTGTATGTGTTCAAACAAATAAAACACAAGGTCTTTGCTAAGACGAAATAACTCCATAAACTAAAAGTGTCACTTCCATGTCTTAAAAATCTTCTTTCCTTTCTTGTAAATAGTAATCTTTCCAAACGTTTGCTCTTGAAACAGTAGAATATTAGCTGGTAACAATTTAAACCTAAGATTGCAAAGAAATGTTTGATTAATGTATTAATCAAAAACTACTTTCCGGCTCGATGGAGTAGTTGGCTAGAGCACAGGATAGCAAGTGTAAATAGATAATCTCTCCATTTTTGTTACCATTTTTCATAAGTGTAACATTCGCCAGTGCGGCTTCGGCTCTGGATTCTGGGGGCTGTCTAATTTCTGTGGTGTTTATGTTTCTTTTTTAAATATCATGCGAATTGCAATCTTCACGGTGTTGCCGCTATTGGTTTTCATTATTCTCGCCGCACTCGGATTTCTGTAAATATCAGGTCGAAATTACGAAATACGGATAAATGAGATAATCTATATTATAGTTACTCTCAGGTAAGAAATAGTTACGTTTCGTTCGCTATCGCCTGCAATCGCTATCAAATGAAAAGTTACAAGTCTCACTGATTTGGAATTTTGGAATCTGCACCTAAAACTTTGCTAAATTTGGATCCAAAATAGCCAATATACGATGGTTGGCGACTCGGTTCTTTAGTCCCTTGCTTCTCTGGACGTTGTACTTATGATCTTAGTATCTTTATCGTTATTTCCACGAATTGCTATCAAAGTACACAAGACCCGGGTACAGGTGTACAACTCGCCCCTTCATCCTGAAACTTCATAACTCTTGTATCTGAATCGTGTTAGTTTACGTAATAATATTATATTGTAAAACCTAATACTGAGACATTCCCAAACGGATATCCCAATAACCGTGTTCGTATGCTCAGTATTTTTAACTCAACGTTTTAATTAATTTCTTCGAAACTTTCGTTTTTCGTTCGAAGGGCTTGAGACTTTTGCACATGGTAGTAGGCTACCAAAGTCAACAGAATGGGTGTGGGGGTGTTTTTTCATTTCTTTTTTCTGTATGCATTCCTTAATGAGTTATAACGCATTTGGTTTTGTTACTTTATTCTTTACATATTAAAGATGTCTTCGATCTTTTAAAGGTTTTTTTCAATATTTTATTGTTTTTCGTCCAAAGGAATTGAGAATTTTGCATAGGGTATAGGCTACCAACGTCGGCAGTGGATATGTGGGGGTGTTTTTCCATTTATTTTTCGTATCTGTAATATTTCACGAATTATAAGGACGTTTTGGTTTTGCCAGTTTACACTTATTTAATATTATTCGTTCTTAGATTTTTTTTTCACTTTTTTGTTCTTCGTCAGAGGGACTGGATGAGGCTGCCAACTCAACGGGTGTGGGGGTGTTTTTTCATTTATTTTTTCAATATCTACATCCCTTCACGAGTTATAAGGACTTTTCGATTTTCTCAGTTTATGCTTTACATATTAAAATATATTCGTTTTACTTAAATATATTTCAAAACTTTTTGTTTTTGAATTTCCCGGGCATCGGTCTTCGGGGTGGCAGATGTCACACCTGAGACGACCTTTTAAATGGTAAAAAGTAGACTTTTCCACACAAATAATGGAGTCTCTGAAAAAGTTCAATATTTTAAGTATGCGACGTTGAACGGCCCTTCTCACAATACAATGGATTTTTATTGAGAGAGCTGGATAAGTCCAGATTACACAAATCTAATAATATACTTTACTTTGTGATCGCTAGTTAAAAATAATGTGTGTGTTACTTTACATCAGATTTTTAGGCTTCATTAACTTTGGATGTTACAATCGCCAAAATACAAGGTAAGATATTGTGATATATGTAGAATTTATGCGGTAACCTTCAGGAGCCTGGTATTTATCCTACTTTCTCTTATTACTTTTGCATCACAGACGTAATGCTAGTGAGTATTATAAGTAAAAACAAAAGTAAAGCTCAGTTCTTTTACATAAATTCCAATTGATGTTTTCGCGCATGTTTCGTTGAAAACAAATCTGACAGTAAGACCTCTTCAAGAACTATTTTAACTTCTTCTCTAATTCTCTAGTTGATATTTAGCACACTCAAAGCCATTTAATCTCTCCTGGCCTATGGTTGACCTTAAATACGTCTTAATACTTTTAATGCGTTATAGATTTGAGCTTGCATTGTAACGACTGTGAAAACGGAGTTAGCAATGATGGAATATGTTTATAAGGTACTGATAGAAGCAATAATATTCATAAAATTAATAAACATATATCATATATTACTTAATGCTTATTTAAGGAGCGCTGTTACTTCTCGGATTATTATCATATGTTCAACTAACAACAAATAAGTGGAGAGGCACTTGTTTAGTTTTTCTTTCCATCACTTAAAAAAATACTGTAAGCTGTCATTAGAACAATCTTAATTTTCAAAGTTGGATTTAAATAACCCTACATGAAGAATATATATTTGTTTATTAATCAAGCAGGGCGATTATCACCAGTTTACAGGGCAGCGATTATGGTTTACTTTGGCGAATTACTAAATCCTCGACTAAATCGTTTTAGAACGCAAACGAGTATTTGACCTACGGGAATATTTACCTTTCTTCAACGATTTTTAAAGACTAATGGTAAATTTCGTATACTGGGCAATCCTTTCTGAACGCAGTCCAGGCAGAGAGTGTAATTATCAATAATGTTTCAGCGTTTATCTCCAAATGTTCGTGATACTAAAATCACATACACGCGGAACTGAGATTAAATACAGAAATATAACTTGTAAAGCGATTTTTTGTCAAATAAACGACAGGGGAGCACGTACACGTGTGTCCCACTCTGGATCCGCCTATGTATACACTATTCAAAAAAAACGTATGAATAATAAATTATAAACAATGTTGCGTTTATACACCAGGTCAATTTTTGCTTTTGTGGAAGATGCAGAGATCTAACTTCTGGAAGATGCAGTGTTGCTAGAAGCAGTACAATTGTATAGATTCAGTACAGTTTGACGCTCTTTATACGCGTATACATTTCACTTCGTCGAGCACTCCTTTTTTAGTATAATCATGAGAATTGTAATACAAACGTATGATTTCTGTTCATCAGTTTCCAAACATTATCTTTAGGTTTGTTCATAGACGATTTGTGATAGCTTTTTGACTATAGAGATGCGATTATTACGAAAGCTCTGCAATAACAAACGTTCTGATTGAACAAGCACATCTCTACAACAATGTGCGCATGCTTCTGACAGTTTCAAACGGTTGGAAACTGCTCTACGAACAAACCTTTTATCATGAAACTTAGTCCTCTGAAAAGAGAGGGCGTTTCGTTGTCTCCGCTCCAAATACCACTTTAGTCTGATTATTATATTATTTAAGAAATAGCGCAAGCAACATAATCAATTATATTTCTAATTTTGCTTTTGACATTAGACATATTAATGTTGCAGTTTAGTGGATTTTAAGTTAATTTAGGCGATATAAAATTACAAATCAATATTATTATTATGGACAGGTGAATTGTTAGTACATTTTGAGGTTATGATCAAATACATTAACATCTTGAGGTTATGATCAAATACATTAACATTTTTTATGCTGGCAACACTGGGTGCCTGTTTATTTATTGCGACATTTCGAAAGTCGTAACATATTCGCAGTCCTAATTATAAGTACGCATGTTGATATTCACATTTACAAAATATAGATTTCTAAGCCGACCCTGTTTATTCATCAGGAATACCAAATCCTCCGTTGTCTAGGTCCATTTTTATAATAAATTTTAAATCTCACTTTAACTAAGGTCACTTTAAATACATTGTATTTTAAATGCAAACGTCAACATTTAAAATAACTTTAAATTTAAAGTTGATTACGAAAACGGGGGTTAGACTAATTAATGATTTACTTACATTGTGGTCATTTATAAGTCTTTTACTTTTAAAGTTATTAATATGAACCGAAAACCAAATTACAGACTCCGTTATTAAGGTTTTTTTGTCATCAGAAAAAACAAAAGACTGCCGATAGAATAAAATATATACATAACTTGTTTTTTTTAATGGAACATCCTGTATATTTTTAATTGATTGATTAGCATATTTTATTCTGATTTCAATGATATAGCACACTTTATACCTACTTTAATCCAGTAGTTTCCGATTTAGTCGCAAGAACGTAAACTATTTATTACATGGTATACACTATCCCATTACATGGTATAGTGTGCCGTGGAAACAAAATACTACTATAATTTTTGACATATAAATCATCAATAATTAAGCACGTCATGTCAGTGTGAAGCAGAGTTTATTGCGCAATTTGTAAGTTATTTCATTCAAGTTGATTATTATTTTCGCAATGGTATTCCGTCAGTTTAGTGTTCAAGAAGTAGGTACATATATTTGAGGCATGATACTTCTTTCTTAAACACTAAACTGACGGAATACCATTGTGAAAATAATTTGTTTCCACGGCACACTATATCATGCAATAAATATTTTACATTTTGCGAATAAATCGGAAACTACTGAATCAAAGTATAAATAAATGTCAAAAATAAAAGTTATATCAAATCGAAATATCAAGTTAAATGATCATCCTGTACATATTGTAGGATTTTCAAATTACTTGAGTAAAGGCTGACTGATTAAATAAATAAATTTGTATGTATTAATACCCACTAATGTTTTAAGTAGGTAGGTAGGTACACAGTTAAAATCACCAGTGATTACTTTCTTTTTTAAGTTTTTGAAAATTTTATTAAAAATCGCAGATAGTCTTATGAAACTAGATTAAGCCACTCATTTTTTCCGTAGAAAAAAAACGTAATTTTAAGTAGAGATTTATAGTAGCAGTTTCCGATGAATCATACAAACTCGTGGTCATTGATATTGATTACAATGTTTATCAACTACTTACTTAACTAATTACAACAACAATATAAAAAAATTTACAGTAACCACATGCAAATTATTTTTTAAACAATACCTTTTCATTTGTCAAAATAAAAAGGAGACCAATTACCTACGTCTGTATAATTTATTTTTATTATTATTTGACGTAGATGTACTGTTGTAATTTGTTATTATTTTTACGGCTACACGGTATAGCCACAAGAATAACTGATTCTTGTGGTACAGATTTACACACAAAACACCAACATTGTCGTTTAAGTCAAAAATGTATCCGGTAGTTCCTTTCTATAGCATAAATATTATAAAAATAGGTACAATGCAAGTAAAATAAAATATAAAACACTTCTGAAGACTTGTAAAAGACCGAAAACATCGAGTGCACAGGATAAAAAAATGGAAGGACGGATTGACGGAATCGATTAGTCTATGTGAGAATTTGGAAGGTCTCATTCTAGGAACATAGAGGTAAAACACAAAATATTAATAGTTTCTATGATTACCTGATGACTGTAGAGTAGTTATATACCTTCATTTTTCACTAAATACGCCCATTTAGTTTGTAAAACAGCTGACACTGCACTTACGTCGAACACAAACACAAAACTGCAAACGACGGCGTACATGAATCTAATTTGTGTTTCATCTTTATTTTTCTATACGCCTTGGCTCGTCCCTCGTTCTACGTCTATTTAACCAGAATCAAAATTAACATTGAACGGCGCAACGCCTGAATACCTTTTGAGACATTTTTTATTCATATTTAATTAAGCAGTGTATATTTACAGGATTTTATTATGATTAGAAAACCTTTTTTTTTTTAATTTGTTTAAATCAATGCTAACAGAAACAGATATGTAGGTATGAGGATGAGGTTAAGTACCCATGTATAAAATATTTAACGCATAAATTCGGACCTGACAAATATGTTTGTAGTATAATTTGCCATAAAAATTAAAAGGAATATTTACTTTCCTAATTGATTAGTTACTTACATTAATTAATTCAATTCTTATTTATTTTCATGTAGTAGATTTACAGGGTCGGACTGGGTTAAGTTGATTTTTGCGGGCTTGTCACTAATGTTTACTACATAATACAAGTAAAATAAACAAACCACCTTTTTATATAATACGAAATTGTTTCCTTGTCTCAGAGTGCAAAACAGAATAATAAAGTGTGATGTAATAGTTATTTACAATATAAGTGGGATGAAGGCATTATTAACGCACGCATTGTAAAAAATTGCCCTACGATGCCGTAGGATGAGTTGAGGCAATGCGTTAATAATGTTGTATCCCACGTATATAGTACAAAGTTTTATTTATCACCGCTAAAATTATCTTAAAGTAGGTTCACTTTGATAGAATACTAAATTAATCAAGGTGACAATTGGATCTAAGTTTTTCAAAATGATAGCAACGCGTAGTGGTTTATGGTCGTCTTAGTTACCGAATAACAATAAATAACAAACTGGAATTCTAAATTTTTCGGAGGTGAATCTATTGTTGTGTTGTAATTTGTTTCAGAAATAAGCTTTCCAGGTTGTTCTTCCGAAAAACAAACGTCAGATGTGCCTTTTGATACTGAGGAAGATGCTGAGAACGTGATATCCAGACTTGTCCAGGGTAAATCTGGAACCAAATATGACTTAGTGAAAATCGCAGTCTAGATTTTGGGGGAGAATGGATGTTTTTTTCGGAAAATCTGATACCACAGTCTCGGTAACCAATGCCAGTTGCACAAGCACACAAGTAAAAACGGCCAGTGTTAATGAATGTGTTAATTTATATAACTGGTCAAATTATGTTGTTAATATTTATAAAAAATAAATAATTAATTTTTCTTGAATTTAAGAGTTGCACTAGGGCGATAATATTTTCATTACCACACTCATTGGGATAACAAGACTTTATTACACATCTAAGATGAGTACGATGTGGTATAACTTATCCCACCCTGATAAAACCAATTAACAAAATAAAAATTTCTCCGTGAGCACTTCTATTATTAATTTCGGAACCAAGAACTTGTAACATCAGTAATTAGGTTGTTGATGAATTTCTAAAAATGGTGAAATATAATAGTGGAGGCTTTAATTTAGTGATATATTAAATTTATATTTAATATATTTAAAAAATAATAATAAACTTTGACTATTTGAATGTGACGTGAAACGATATAGAGTCACATCAAATTAGTTCAGAAGAAGAGGAACAAGTTGACAATAAACAAACTTCATCTCTCATCTGTCAAAAATTAAGTAGACAAGCCATGTCTCTGCGTTTATTGAGAAACGAGGCGTGTTCTGGAGGACAATATTTTTTATATATTCCAGCACCGAGGTAGGGCATACCCTAAATTTCACCTGCCACCACTGAGTACTTGTCAATGCTCAAAGGTCATTTTTAAGTTATGTGATTCATATAATAGCGACCGTTTTCATATGGAGTATTCAGATCGATTTGAATACGCTTCCCGAACTGAAAATTCATGAAACAGGTATTGAGTTTGATTTGAGTACCAGGATCGATTCGGCTTTTTCTGGGATCGTATTGAGATCCAACTACATGAAAACGGGTTGCGCACTGTCAACTATGTGAAGTTTGTTTTATAACCAATGAATTCCAATCTTTTCAAACTTTCCATATTGTGGCTGAGTGACTGTTAAACTTAATTTATTTAAAATAATAATATGTAGTGATAAATTATAGTTTCCAACAAACCAAAAACATCAGCTGATAAATGACATACCTGCCCCGAGATGACAGTTAATAGCTGGCAAATGGTAGAATTGCAAAACGGGATTACAAATAGTTTTACATACTGTTCATGAAAACGTTGAACGGTATTGGACTACATGAAAACGTAATATGTCAAAAATATAAATGCAAAAAATATTACAACGCCGCTGAATCAAGTGACAAACAAGCTGCTCAATGAAGCTGAGACAGGTTCATTCGTATCTTATGGGCGTGGCTAACTTGCTTGGAGGTAAAACCACATACCTCTTCTAGGTATGTGGATAAAACAAAGAAGAGGCCATAAATAGTGCTGGGCATAATCGAATGATTTCTATAATCGAATAACGGCTATTCGAATACCTTTAATATTCGAATTATGGTTAGAGCTCGAGAAATGGGAAAATCGACATCGATGGCTTGGTTTGACTCATCATAAATAATCGATTTAAAAGCCAAATCGATTATTTATGATTTGAGTTCCCGAGTGTCGCCGAGCCAAAAATATATCGATAAATTTCATAAAAAAATATAGATTTTTTTACAAAGTTGCAGCCTTTTGAAATTTGCACAGTGTAAAATTAATCTAAAATAAAATTTCAAAACTGTAACTATTAAAAAAATAATATTTTCTATTGAAATTTGAAATTTATCGATATAATTTACACCTGATTCTAAAAAAAAATATTTTACAAATTGCTTAAAAAATAACCTGGTACACACACAATTTTTCTTCTGCAAAACTTCTTCATTTTAGTCTTGATAGTTATTCCTCAAAGTATCGGTTGGGTCCCATGCTCCAACACTAAGATAGCCTAAATCTCACCAGTCGCCACTGATTTCATTGCTAATAGACTAATTTTTAATCAGCGTGAGAACATCCTAACAATGTCCTATGAACGTCTTGTTTGAATTTAAAATGGATCAGAATAAGATGTCCCAAAGACATACTGATTTGTACGTCCCCAAGACGTCTTCTGTGCGTCTTACGTCGAAAAATGGACGTTCTTAAGACATCTCATATGTCCTAGGCAGACGTCCCTAAGACGTCTTTGGTATGTACTTGTGCTATCTGAGTATCTACCGCCCAACGACAAATTTTGGAAAAATTGGATATTTCAAAAAATCACCACTATTGTGCTAGATAACGATGCCAATATAAAAAATGCGATCATTGAGTATTTGCGCAAGCATCACCATCCGTGTGTTCCGCATACTCTAAACCTTACTGTGATTGAGGCGCTGAATGGCTGCGATAATAAAAAAATGTAAGAATATAGTGGGTGATTTTAAACATATCGTATTGGCTGTTAATAAATTAAAATCAGTTCAAGAACAAATGGGCTTTCCTGTGTTAAAAGTGAAGCAAGATATATCAACCAGATGGAATTCTTGCCTAGCTATTAATGTTCGAGAGATTATTGAATCAAAATTGCTCTTTCAATTACTATTATACCAGCCTACCCAATGCACCAGAGTTTTTGGATGCCCGAGAATGGCATATACTCAGTGACTGTTTTGCAATTCTAAAGCCAAGAGGGAACTTGCCTATAATTTTAAAAATAAAAATAATACTAAAAAACATAGCGTAACGTTGTAATAAAACGTGTACTTCACAAAAAAATAAGATTTCTAATTCCACGCGATCAGTATGAAGGATCTAAACAGCGATAAAATTGAAGTGGCCCGAAACGAGCTACTATTGACTGTGACGTCACACCATACAATATTCGGTAGTCGTCGCGCTGGGAAGCAACACAATCAGATGTTTACCAATTCCAATTCCAATTTAAAATCTTTATTCACAATTAAGTAGATTATTTACAACTTGTATGGGGTACAGAGTAAGATTTATATTAATATATACATATACATTATATACAGAAAAAAGAAAACTAAAAATCAATTCATTCATAAAATACTTAAAAATAATAATACAAACAAATTAACAAAGTATGACATTCTATATAAACATATGTACAATATGGTGTTATTATACTGTGGTTGATTTGTTAATGACTGTTCTGATATAAATATATAATTATTGTGTTTTATAGTACCGCTTATTGTAGTTGTACAGATATTTAAAATGACTGAACAAGGTTTTTCAAAGGGCCAATCTGATAATTTGCCTAAAGTGGATGTGTTTATGGTGGCATCTTTTATACAAAATAGTGAAAGTTTTTCCCTTGGAGAGGTCCGCGGGGTCAATGCAGAGAAGTATGTATTTTTTTAGCTTTTAGTAATAATTTATAAACATAAAATAGTTATGACTTGATCACGGAATAAAATGAAATAACTACAAAATGCTTAGTCGCAACTAAGCATTTTTAGCAGATTATGGCCGATTGCACCGTAGCGTTAAGCTTGGCTTATATTTAAGTCTAACTTAGATTGTGGCGTTTGTAACGATAAACAAATGGTGAAAGTCACTGTCTAAACGCTACTTAAATATAGGCCTAGTTTAACACTACGGTGCAATCGGCCATTAGTCTTATGTTTGAAAGAATTTAGGGTAATTCTTTACAACAGCCACTTCTATATTTTTCGTGTTTTTTTTGTACACACGTGTAAAGTGTCTCTATAGAAGACATTTGCTGCAAAGGAAATGTTGCGCAAATGTATAATTACCTATCGTAGGTATTTTCGTACTATGTTTTGGGGCAAGGGAAATAAGTGATTGTGTCGTGTTATCATTCACATAATAGATAAATGTAAGATTTGAATAGAATAAATTAAAGGGCATGGGAAAGGTATTTGCAATATACTATATATACTAGAGGTAAACATTTTACTCTTCGCAGACAGTAGTCTTATTGTACTCTTATATAATTGTTGCACATTCTGTAGGATACTCTTCGCAGTTTTTTGAAAAGAATCTTGTGTTTGTCTTATAAACTTCATTCTTACAATACCTAATGTATTGACTACATATTTAATTTTCTCTCCCGATGGTGCCAACTGTATTGGCGAAACGCGTGGCAGTATATTTTATAGTATAAACTAAGATTCATTCCTATAATACCTAATGTATTGATCACATATTTAATTTTCAACTCTTTCATCTCCCGATGATGTCGACTGCGTAGGCGAAATTTGTGGTAGTATATTTTACAGCATTTTGGTGTCTATAGAAAATTACTTCAATTTTAGTAGCACATTGAAAATTGCAACCCTCTGTAGATTCATATTTTTAAATAAAATGTCCTATAACTTTTTTATTTACTATTTGATTTTTTTCAAAAACAATGGATTTCTTCCTCTAGCTAACACTAAATTATAGCCCAAATTTCAATTCGATCGGACTTTTCTTTCTTTAGTTATCGTGTTTACAAGAAACGTGACGGACGGACAGATGAACAGACGGACATTTTGAAAGTTGTTCAGAATTCGATGACGAACGAAATGATTTTTTCTCTGCGAGCGATATGAACGATTTTAGAAATGTCCCGATCAAATGCAATATACTCTTCGTAATCGTATTTGCGAAGAGTATAATAATAAATAGCTATTTACTTTCGCACCAGGAAATTACCTTTACTTAGTATCACTAAATTATATTCTATCTACAAATCTTATTTTCTAACATTGTATACACATTCTTTCTTTAATCTTACCCTAATTAAAATTCAATAATTCGGAATATTTTATTGCCCGCCTGCGAAAAACTAGTAGACAGACATATAGTATTTAATAATGTACTTACATTAAAATGATCATACACATGTAGAGACTTACTGCTCTGTGAAATGTCTTTTTCATTTCTTCTACACGTTTTTTGCCATTTTGATCGACGAATCTTATCTTCTGGCAATATTATAAATACTTTATCTGGCACTTTCATTGTAGTATTCTTACACAACGGTACAATGCAATATTTAAAATAAGGAGTTTTTGTTTCCATTTTAAGGATACACTTAAAATTTATCTGAAATCAAGCGGTCGAGTGCTGGGATCTCCGTCGTCGTTTGTAAATTGTATGGTGTGATGTCACGACTACTCCCGCGCTTTTGAACCTGTTTGAAACGGTTCACTCGCGCGCGAAACTTTAATAATTTATAACAAATTTATTATTGGGAATTAAGGCGTCATATTTTGCATATCTTATTTTTTAGTATTGTAGAACATTTTTATGAAGTAAAAAAAAAATGTCAAGTTCCCCTATTGAGCTAATGACAACGAATCTTTCAAGAGAGAAGTTTAAAATGATATCATTTGTTATTCCTCTAATTCGGGGTTTACAATATATATTGAAACATATACTCAATAATACTGGAGAATCTCTAATAGAGTTTATTGACAAAAATCGCGTGTCGTCTTAGAACACTTTCCAGACAGCACTCGACGTCTCTAAGACGTACATTTTACGTCATATTTTGGTCGGTACGTCCCAGACTGTAATATGTACGTCTTATGTACGTACTAGAATGTACGTCGAATGTACGTCTGCACAATACATCTTTAAGACATACTTTTTCCGTACAAATATTAAGTAATGTTTGTTTTTTATATATTGTTGGGATATCATGGATACAGTTCTCTGTGTAATATATACATGATTTTTTTCAAAAATACCTTCATGAATATAATTTCAAACTCAACTTGAAATAAGCTTATTTCAAAATTGAGTTTGAAATTATATTCATGAAATTATTTTTGAAAAAAATCATGTATATATTACACAGAGAACTATATCTATGGTATCCCAAAAATATAAAAAAAACAGAAACATTACTTAATGTTTATAAATGGTAGACATTTATTCACCACAATAATAACATAAAATATTCCCCTATTTTAAATTGCGCGCTGAATACAAAATGCACAACGCCGGTCAACTCGACCAATTGCAGCGCTGCACCAATATCCGGCAGTGCACAAGGCACGTATGTCTTCTTTTGTTCTCTGTTCTGTGCGTATGTCACTTTTTGGGTGTTTTTATTATTTTCATGTCGTTGTGTAGTTTATCTTAAATTTAATACATCAGAGACAATCAAGAGGTAAGTTTGATATATTTCTTTTCTCTATTTTTATAACGAGAGGTTTAGGTATTTTTTTAACCGGCAAGTCAATACAGATTATTTGTAAAAGTACCTAGTTTCCAAAGTGGAAGAAAATCATTCCTTTTTAGCTAGCAATATTTTCTACTTTGTAATTTATTTGTAATGTGAGCAAATCAATGACTAATGCTCATAAAAACAAAATATCCAACTTGTTGCAATTGGAAAAACAATGGGTTGATATAAGTTTTAAGAGATAAAACATAACCTATAAATTTAAAAACAATATTTTTGTGACATTTACAATCGTTTTGGACCAAGTTAAGACTTATTATAGTTTTCTTCAATAAAATTCGAGCTCCCAATAGAATCGGAAAATAATCTAGAAAACCTAAACAAATTTTTCAGTAACGATGAAAATTTTTCTAAAGCTGTAAGTTTAAGAAATCTTAATCTTAAGTTAATTTTAATAATTCAGCTGTTCATGTTAGTTAGTTTCAGATATTTCAGATTCATTCCTGGTCTACTTTTTAATAAAAAATGTCCTATAAGCATAATATCCTATTATAATCATTTATTGTTTTTGACATACAGGGTGTTCTTATTTTGTTGTTTCATTGTATCTTTTCAAATAAACGTGACACAACTTGAAACTTTGAATGTTTGTACTACTTACAGGCATGTAATTTTTTTCAGATTTTTTTCTGTGCTACACCATGAACTTTTTCCAATAAACTAAAGAGTTTGCTTTAGAAAACTCTTTCGTCTCCTGTCGCTTTTTTAGTATCTATAATGGTGTAGGAGTTACATATATCAATATTAAGTAGCGTAGCCAATGAACTGTGAGGTTAAATACACCAGGTTTCAAGTTGATATTGCATTTATTTCTAAAAATTCAGAAAAGAAACCTAAAAAAATTAAAGTTTTAATGTTTCGCCTTAAAACGAAGCTTTTTTAAGAGGTTTTTCATTAAAATCAGTTCGAACCATATATACCCTGAAATATCTATATGCAGTTAAGTTTGTTGAATTTTGGGGGACTGTCTGTTGAGTTTTATATGTTTATTTGCACCATATGAAACAAAAGGCTACCTGCCTCAGTATTATATTTTTTCCCTGCTAGTAAATTTCGTAAAAAGTTTTACTTACTGCTCTTTGGATATGATTTCAATCTAATATGTTTTAGATTAATGAAATGAGAAGAGTGGGTGGCAAGGACACCCAAGATCTGGTAAGGAGATGGCCTGATGATTTCAAATCTTTTTAGCGGCGAAGTATTCTTGGCTGGGTAGGAGGCAGAAAGTTGCCTTCAAAGAATTTGCTTTAGCGAAGCTAATAATTGGTAATATCTTCAATTATACCTAAATTTCTGGAAAAGTAATAATTTTTTATTTTTAAGAGGTAGCATTGAACGTAAAAAAGTGTCCAAAAGAAGGAGGTGGAAGTGGTCATTTCCAATTGGCTAAGACGGGCCAAGGACAGGATGAAAAAGCCAGAATAGTGGCCTTATTATTTATTACAAATTTACTGTACGATATATTTTATATTAAAGATTAATAAACATGTTTATCAAATTTTTTTTTTGCGTATTTGTAGCCTAAAACGTACGTATTATATAGATCCATAATACGTCCTATAATAGTCCACATATGGACCTTAATTGTACGTACTAGGTACATACAATTTAATGGAAATCTGACATCCCCCGTACGTCCCTCGTACGTACACGGGATAAAAAAATGTACGTATTTCGTACGTACTGAACGTTCAGTATGTACATAATTAAAACGTCTTAAAGATGTACATGTGCTGTCTGGGTTCAGGCAAATAAGATTGCAGCTAAAGCTACATTGCTAGAGCCAAGGTTTAAAAAACTTAGATTTGGCCTTGAAAAGAATGCTAATAATGCCCAAAAGTGGGTATCTGAAGAACTGGCGCAGATGTTAAAGAATGAAAATGTTCCAGAAGTTGAACTAAAGCAATTAACATTTGTTTGAACATCAAAGTGAAAAGCCAGACGATTTATGGGCTCACTTTTGACAGCAAAGTTGCTAATAGGTACCACTCCAACAACTATTGTGACATTAACTATAAGACAATATTTAGAATTACCCTACTTTGAAAGGAATAAAAATCCATTAGATTTTTGGAAAAATCATAAATTTACTTTTCCCGAACTGTATGAAATGGCGATGAAGTATTTGTCTGTGCCTGGAACATCAGTACCTTCAGAGCGAGTATTCTGGTCAAATCACAAATGGCCGTATAGAAACCGCTTATCACCGAAAAATCTCGACAAAATATTTATTTTTGATTAATGCAATTTAAAATGCAACTTTTAAGACTGATGTTTTAGTTTATTGTCTATTTGTATCAAATAATCAAATATACTCATTCTTTATTTTTATATAGGTATGCTATATGCTACATGTTAAGTACCTGTACTTGTTATTTTTTATCAGAATTACATGTTTTGTTTTTCCTTCAATATTTTTATTTAAGTATATAGATTTGAACAATAAAGTCATTTTTGTTATTTTTCCATTATTATTTCTATACAACTTCAATTATAAATCATAAATTTTAACATAACTCAATCCGGTTCTGCACTCAAGACAATCCAGTTCCTAATGGCATCAGCAAATATAGCTATATACATTCTGCAGATCAGCACGAGCAAAACATCGCCGACCGTAAACAACTAAACTTAACAATCCTTATATGTGTTCAAGTGCACTAGTATGCGCATTGTATCTCATCTCTCGAATTACGTATTTGAAATATGATTGATGAAACTGAAACGAATGATTCAATCGGCAGTTGGCGCACCACTCTCTGAGAACTAAATCATTCGAATTCTCATGACAAGAGCATAGAGTACCTACCTATACTCTGTGACAAGAGTATTCAAGATATCCCGAGAATTTCAATAATCGACTGATCGACTATTTTTAATTCGAATTATCCCAGCACTAATAAAAACTATTAGATGAAAGACTCAACTATACTAAAGATATTTTTATTTGCATGAAGCAGCAAGGTGTTTGCAAAGTGATAATCTAATAATAATAATAATAATAATGTATCTTTATTAGCTAAAAAAGCTACAATTGAATTACAAAAAAATACATATATACATATATAAACAAGTACATTATACATTTTTTATCTTATGTCAAATCTAAATATATAGTAACTATAAATAATTACAAATATCTTTGTATCCTAACCTAACTTAGCGTAATATTACCTAACCTAACCGTAAATAATCAGAATTGTTGTTTAACATAACTAATACACAGTTTAGTAAAGACATTATATTTTTCGCAGTATTTTATTTCATTTGGTAAACCATTAAATATTTGTATACCAGTACAGAACAAAGATTTTGATTCCTTTAAATTGTCATATCTCTCTACTACTATATCATTTCCACTACGAGTATTATAACTATGAATATCTCGAACGAAATTTAATTTATCACATAAATATCTCGGAGCCATGCCATTTTTTATTTTAAATATAAATTGCATTGCTTTCAATAGTATACGTTGTCTAATATTTAAAAAATTTAAAACATTTAACATTGTGTCAATGGGAGTATATTTGTTACATTTTAAAATTATCCTCATAGCTTTATTTTGCATCTTTTGTAACTTTTGAATGTCATTGTTATTTAAATATAGCTGTAGAGTTGCACAATATTCGAAATGTGGAGCTATTATAGATTTATATACTAATATTCTTGAAAACATTGATAAATAATTTGAAATTCTCCGTAAAAAATAAACCTTTTTTTGCTACTTTTTTAATGATATAATCACTGTTACATTTGAAGGTCAAGGATTCATCTATTATATATAAACCCAAGGTATTTAATTTCAGAAACTTTTTCTAATGTTCTATTATTTAATACAATATTTTCTTCCACCTGTAGCTGATTTAGTATATGTTTTTTACCGAGAATCATATATTTACATTTATCAGCGTTTACTTTTAAGTTGTTGTCACATAACCAAATAAATATTTCTTTTAAATCTTGATTAATAACATTAATAACATCATTTATATTCTCACCATATACATAAATTAATGTGTCATCTGCAAATAGATATACCTTGCATTTTTTGATTGATTTAACTATATCATTTATGAACAGCACACATAATAATGGTCCCAGCACTGATCCCTGTGGCACTCCAAAGTCATTATCTATTACATTAGATACACTATTTCCGTATCTCGTTTTTTGTCTTCTTCCAGTTAAGTAAGATTCAATCCATTTGAGTACAGATCCACCAACACCCATTTTTTCTAACTTTAATATTAATAACTGTCGATTCACCGTTTCAAATGCCCGTTTAAAGTCTAAAAAAACTGCCACTATGATTTGGTTTTTACCTATTATCTTAACCCAATCCGATATGATGAATTGAAGTGCCGATTCACAAGAATGACTTTCTCTAAAGCCAGATTGATTCGCTATTAATATATTATTATCCTTGCAGTGGGTATCTAACTGTTCTTTTACTACCAATTCTAAAATTTTTTCATATATTGGCATCGTGTTAACTGGTCTAAATTCTTCACATATTTTTGTATTCAAAATTTTGGGAATAGGCGTAACTACAGATATTTTCCAGTTGCTAGGACAAATTTCTTCTTGTAGGGAACTATTAATAACATCCAAGAATTTATTACCAATTACTTCAAAAGAAGTTTTTATAATTTTTGTGGATATACCATCAATACCTGACTTGTTAGGTAATGCAGTTATAATTTTTCTAAGACTTCGCATTTCAATAGGTTTAAACTTTGTTAATTTATTTTTTACTTCTATTATATCTAGCTCATACCCATTTTGTTTGGGAATACTTTGAATAATAGCATCAATACTGTCTACAAAATATTTATTAAACTTTTTTGCAATTTTGAATTCATCTTCTATTATTTCATTACTGAACTGAATTTCTTTGGGTGCTAAAAAATTTTTTATTTTGACATATTTTCTTCAATGTTTTCCACATTTTTTTTGCGTCGTTTTTATGATCGTCAATTTTTTGTTCATAGTAATTCTGTTTTTGTCTTCTTATCACTGCTGTTACCTCGTTTTTGTTTTTTCTTATATTTCTCCCAGTCTTCATTTGTCTTACTTATTGCTGCAGCTGTATGTCTCTGATCTCTTTCTCTCATATATTCCAGTATTTCTTGATTTATTCACTTCTTATCTGCATATTTTATTGGCACCTTCGTTACTTTTACCGGACAAATTTTATCCAAGGACATAGATATACTATTTACTAAATTATCAGCTAATATATCAGTATCTATTACATTATTTTCCCATTCGATGTTCCTTAGTAAATTTTGAAAGGTTTCTTCATTAAAATCCTTATAACACCTTTTTCTTATTTCTACCTCTTGCCATTGTTTTTGTATAACTGCCAAATTTACTAAAATATTTGCATGATCTGATATTCTTGGAGTATGATTGACTTGGTAAGTTATATGATCACAGTTTGTTATAATTAGGTCTATTATTGTGGCCGATTTATTTGTTATTCGTGTATGTTCTTTAATTAATTGACGAAGACTGTTTTGTAATAAAATTTCTTGTAACTTACCAGCATAAAATGTGTTTCGTGACATATCTATATTAAAATCTCCTATTAAAAGTAAATGTTTATCAGTTCCTCAATTTTATTTAAAAAATCTGCATGGCTCGAATTGGGTGAGTGATATAGTGCAACTAGTGTATAATTGACAGAATTTATTTGAAATGTAATAGCAATGGTCCATAAATTTTTCTCGATTGTGATATTTTTCAATATTCTAAAAGACAGTTCTTTTTTTACATATAAAATAACTCCACCAGTATGTACACTATCCGTGTAACAGATTTCGTGATTGTAACCTTCAATTTTTATTTCATTTATATGCATATCTTTGGTTACATGTGTTTCCGTCAAACATACTATAAGTGGTTTTACGGTATTTATTAACAATTCTATTTCGTCTTTATTATGTATTAAACCTTGCACATTTAAACTTAGAATATGACACTTATTTGTCTCACCTGTACAAACTTTTAGTTGCTATTAGGTTAGGTTAGGTTTGTTGTGAGTGGGTCTTAGTAGACCCTCCACTGCGGCCATCAGCAGGCCTATTGTGGCTCACGCCTAATTATATTTCACCCAATAAGTTCAGTCTCTTAATGAAACTGATAACTTTATTGGGTGAGAATGTGTCCAGATCCTCTGGCAGCAGTTGCCCTTTGCCAAATTTTGAGAATCGGATCCTCTCCACAGCGGGACAGGTGCATAAGATGTGGTCTGCTTTCTCATCATCCTCCAGGCATAGACGGCACTCGGCGTTTTCCGCTAGGCCGAGTTTATGCAGATGATAGTTTAGTCGGCAGTGCCCGGTATATAGGCCTGTTAGAGTTTTCAGGTTTATCCTGTTTAACTCTAAAAGTTTCTTAGTTCTCGATTTCAAAGGGTATTTTATGAACGCCTTCGAATGAACTAATCCTGGTAACTCTTGCCAATACTGGAGAGTTTGCCTTTCAGCCCAGGTTGAGAGCTCTTGACGGCTCCCAATGATAAAAAGGAAGCGCAGGCTGTAACTAATTTGCTACACACGCAAAGATCCACACAACAAAGTATATATTCATTAGTGTTGCTAGAAGCAGATCTGATTTTGTTAATTTATTGTATCGAGTAATCTGCTTCAGTAAAATTTTCTGCTCGGTTTCAAGAGGTCGGGCAATAACATCAGAGTAGGAACCATAACCAGAGTAACACTTATAAAATTGTTTGAAAATATCAAAATATTATTTAATATGTGACTGGGAAATGTCGCATCTACATTCGGAAAGGTAGTTGAAATTCATAAAAGAAAAATATATTTTACATTTCTATTTTATAAATATGCATTGTCTATTGAGAATAAGTAATGATTTTCTTATCTATCCCTCATTTAAAAATGCACCGCTTTCTGGCAGTTTATTAAACAATTTTGTGCACTTATCAAAATAATTTTTTTCAAGTGGTAAACAATTTGGATGATGTTTTAAATTATTTGTTTCACCAATTTACCATGCTTTTGTTAAATTTTCAATATCTTTTACACAAGGACAGTCATTCATTTTTCCATTAAGTTTTTTTTCTTGTGTATGTCACCCTGCATTTTGTCTATTTTATTTGTGTTAACCATCTTTCTTAAATTTGATTTAGTGGCGCGACAGCAATTGAATATTACCGCATTTCGACCAAGCAGGGATCGTCCATAAATGTTAAACGATCGTAATCTAAATGCCTAGTAATTTTTTTTTGAAATCAATGTTATATACAAACTCAATGGGTAATAGATGAACTCGGCTACAACGATTCATAATATGTTATTTTTTATTTTTTGATGATTAAATTGAGTAAATACTGTCAATTAATTTATCGATTAAAATGGCTGATAGTATGTTTATTATGTTACCTCTGTGTTAGTTAATTCCAGTTACGTTCACCGCTATTAGTTTGAGATACTTATTTTTGTTATTCCAATTTTTGTATTATACAAACAAATTAACAAAGATTTGTGTATTTTATTTACCACACTGGGTAAAGTGACCATTCTGATTTGATCAAGACGTGCTGATTTTCTAGCAATCCATTTTTAAATTATAAAATATATATTTTGCCATCTTTACAACTAGGTATAATGAAAATGCCCTTCCTGTAAAAATTCATATTATTCCAATAAAAGTCGGTCAAGGCTATATGAAGAATATATTTAATCATTTCCTTAAGGATCCTGTCATTGCAAGCATGGAAAAATGCTTCCACATTAAGACTTTCTAAACAGTGTTTGAGTTTTCAAGTTTGTGAGGATCATTTTATGATTTCTGATTAACCCACTCGCCTGAGTTGCACTTTTCCTTATTCTGTTAAACCTCAAGAAGTAGCATTAGCAACTAACATAATTACCCCTGAAAATTCTTATTATTATTATTGTCATATTGACGTTTTATTAATACATGTAAAAGAGCAATCAAATAGTAACATAAACTTCTTCAGAATAGCAAAATTGCATCATCCCAGTAGCATACTTTACAATCCCATCAAAATTCTGCCGTATAAGAAAAACTTTCAGAAGCAGAACAAAATCTTCTCTTCACTGAATATTTTATCATTAAATTTCCAGAAACTGTACATTGCAGAAGATCAGATAATTAAACAAAAGGGAATCGTGCTATATACCCCAAAACAAACAACGCAGCTATGGACACGGTGTTTCGGAATTATTGTTCCTTATCAGTGCAGCTTAGCTTAAGGAGTGGGATATGGATTGGAGTATATCAGGAACAACTAAACAAAAAAGGAAAAGTACAGTACGTAACCCAGAAATAACTCTAATACAAATACTAGAAAAGAGAATTCAAATACAAGTCATCAGGAAAAAATTAAAACTAAAGTACAGACACGATTTTTTTTATCGTTAATATTTAGATACATTTTTGTTTACCTGATTACAATCAAATTATGTAATTACATTACATTTGAAAAAAAAACCAGAAATATACAAAATAAAAACTTTATTATTTTTTTATGTAAATAAAAATAAAATAAAACTATATTAATTGTTTGCACACAATTAATTATTAATAAAAACATCATGTTTATAAATCGTCCAGATCCACCGCATCAACTTGTGGAGTTAAACTCTCCACCGTCATTGGCTTCTTATCTGGATTTGTTGATTGAACAACTGGATCGCCTAATTTGACCCAAGTTCCTGGCTCTGCTTTTTTCAATTTTATTTCTACTTTGGTTCCAAACATAGACACTTGACTTTCTTCTACTTTAATAATCTAAAACATGCTAATGTTAAGAAATATGGTTAAAAGATTAAATTATTGTTTTTTTAAATTTTTTACTTTAATGCTAACCTTCTATAACTGTGCCGAATTATGTAACTGCACTTTTTTTCAGAATAATGAAAATACTTTTAAAAATAACTTTTTTTCTACTCCTGAATAAAAGCCATTGCCTAACATCCCTTGAGTTTTTCAAGTGTGAGAAGAAAAAAAATAATAAAAATGAATATCAAGTCTAATCAACGAATTATATTACACTCTTAATTATTCTATTACATTTGAAAGCGACAGACATGCATATGCAAACATCACCAACATGATGTGATTTATTTTAAAATTTACGCACAATGAGGGCTACCACACTTGAATTCACCACGAGAGGTGCTAGTGTAGGGTAAGGTACAGACATTTCAAATGTCACTGAATGTTAATGTTTATTATGGCTTCTTAACACGGGTTTTTAGTGATTTTTATAAAAAAATTTATACTTCTGATGAAATATGGGAGATAAACGGTACAGGTCGATGAATGTAAGTGCTTTAAAAGCAGAGCTAAGAAAAAGTAGTAATTTACTTGCTCAGTAGGGAAATTATTGTACCTATCAGAGATGTCTTATGTCATTAAGGTTAGGTTATATCAAACAAGATCATGATGAAAACAACGAACATGCATGATTATTACTTACGATTTTCTGTACTAGGCTCCTATGGTAACGCATAATCATCCGGATTAAAATGTTTCTTACAAATACGCGAATGTTTCAAAGGAGTAAAATTATCCCTGCGAATCGCTACCAACCACTGTTTTCGGCGAGCTTTGTCTCTCGGAAACATATTTCTGAACAAAAGGGAACTGTACAACACTAAGGCATAATTAACAAGTTTTTTATTTACTGGTGTATGAAATAATTATAATACAACTCTATAAACTTGTTCCGCGCCTAACAATAACTTTTGACAGCTACCTTATTTGCCAGTGGCACCAAATGGTGAGCCTAAAAATGGTAGCCCTCATTATTAGGGATGTTGGCTCGCCAAGTTACCGTGGTAATATTTTCAGTAACTAACCGGTAGTTACCGATAACTTACCAATGCCGCAAAAAATCATCGAAATCGACTAGTATTTTTGAGGTTACAATGATCGTCATTAAGCGAATTTTAGATACCGCGTTTTTACTTTTATTTCCATGTGGTTATGGTCATCATGCTTTACAGTCAGATATTTGGAACTATTATAAAGAAAAGTTTTGTGAGAAACATAAATTTTGACAAGTGTAAATATTACAAACAAAAATACAGAAAAATATCCTATGTACTCGTATTTGGTACCAAAATGATCATCTTGATGATTTCAGTATGATGGTATGATCCAAAATGATTTTATGAATTACAGGTAGCATTACCGTAACTTACCTCTATAAATTATCAATAAAGTAAGTTACTGATAATCAATATATAATTAATATTTGTAAAACTTATTGTTTTCAGCACTAATCTAAGGGTCATAGTTCTATTTAAAATTGTCATAAACATTTACATAAGTAATTTTGATTTTTGAATCTCTTTCAAGTTTCACATATATTTTTAGGAAGACTAAATGTAAATAATTCAAAGTTTTAAAAATCTTACCCCTCTTAACTCAATATCTAAGACAAACATAGCATTAGATTGCTCTGGAAATACGAGGCTTGTATACAATCTAATAGGATTTAATTTCACAACACTTAGTGTAGGGCAATACTGTTTAGCATAAATTGCTACAACTACATGGGAGGCTGTTTGATGAAAATCCCATCGACATTGGACGATCGTATTGTCGGTGTTCTAAAAATATAAAAGTAAAAATAAATATGGAACTGTAATTTTTGCTTCTTGTTATTCAAGTTTATTATAAAATAAAGAATACCTCAAACCAAAATGTTATTTAGTGCTAGTAGGTATACAAATTACGGTTCTTATAGTTAGCGGTGTTAAGGCAGTTTTTAGTTTTTTAACTTTTCATTAGGTTTAAATCACAATTTAGTTACAATAAACTCATGTTTACTTGTTCTTTCTTTTTTAATAATTTACAGTTGGATGTTAACAACAAGATTAATAACATTTTATAATTATGCTATACAGTTATTTTTTTGTAAAAAAATGCACTAATTTTATATAAAATTTTACTGTTGTCTATCGATTCTCTTATATGTTGAATTTATGATAGAAAAGTCTAAATAATTTATAAAGGGTACGGCAAATATTACTAACAGATTTTAAAATATTACTTGTGCTTAATACTTAACATACAAATATAAGAAAGACATTTTATTAAGGCGCTGTTTGCACACTCATGTCGAGGTCATGTTTAAACAATAAACTAAATGCATACTGGCAAAGCAGCAATCACGCCGTGACTGACGGAAACATTTTGTTCAGTACAAACTCGCATATTTTCGATTTATTTCAGCAAAGAAAAAATCGTACTTTATCTATTACAATATTTCTGAACAGAACTGAAAACACTGCCTGAAAGTATATGACGCACCATCGCATTATGTTTATAGTAAGCCATGCTTAATTTTTTGATGCTAATAAGCGCAATAAAACAATAGGAAAGTTATCTATGGTGGCTTCACTTTGTTTTATGTTATTATGACAGTTCAAAAACATTGTCATCAAGGTATTTATAAAATTCAAAAAAAAAAAAAAAAGAAGTTAACAATGGTTCATTGGCTTGCGCAATATGTTTTTTTGTTAATGCATACATTAAAATTGAATCGATCATGGAAGTTCAGAGACGTTTTCGCTTTAAATTTAATGTACCTAGGCATGGAAAAATTATATAAAGAAACACAATATTGAACTGGTATCAGCATTATCAAATTAATGGTACTGTTAAATTGAATAACAGGATTCACAGAAGAACAGTTCATACTCCCGAAATCATTGAAAGGGTTCGCTTAGAATGCAAAGAAGTCCAAAGCGCTCTGTATATAAATACGCACAGGCAATGCAGTTATCCAATCGCAGTTTCAGACGATTTCTTCATAAAGATTTTGGAATGAATACTTACAAAATTCATATTGTGCAAAAGCACTTAATGGTAGATTTTCAAATAAAATTAGAGGTTAATACTCAATTTTGCAACATGATTGATGAAAATGCCGATATCTTAAACAATTTCATTATTTCTGTCTGATGAAGCACATTTTTATTTATCAGGAAACGTTAACAAGCAAAATTGTAGATATTGGGCATCCGACCAGAGCTGTCAATACTTAAAGTAAAATACTTGAAATTATACTTCAAGTATTTATTAGTACCTGAAGTAGTGATGGGACTCGAGTGTGAAAATACTCGAGTGACTCGAGTTAAAATCCGATTCGAGTGACTCGAGTCATAGGGCTGTTCAATTTGAGTAAAGTTGTTACTCGAGTCCAGTTATTGCTACTCGAATCAAGTTTTAACTCGAGTCGAATTGCAATTCGAGTAAAGTTGTTACTCGACTCGGGTTATTGCTACTCGAATCAAGTTTTAACTCGAGTCGAGTTGTAATTCGAGTAAAGTTGTTACTTGAGTCGATTTATTGATATTCAAATCAGTGAGTTCCCATGATTCAAGTTTTAAATCGAAGTCGAGTTGCAATTCGAAGTAAAGTTGTTACTCGAGTCGAGTTATTGCTACTCGAATCAGTGAGTTAATATGATTTAAGTTTTAAATCGAGTTGAGTTTGACTAGAGTCTAGAGTCAGGGCAGAGTCGAAATCAAACTCGAGGCGAGCTATAGAGTAAGTAGTTGGAGATGATTCAGTGGTTTGCTAAACGGTAAGTTTTTAAAGTGTATTTAGGTTTTTCTTTTGGTAATCTTTCAGCATTTAAAACACTACCATCTAATTCCAACATAAGTTTGAAAAATCGAAAGGATAAACATAAATCATAACAATTGAAATACAAAATAATAAATGGACCTAGGTCAAATATTATTTTTCCGACAAATCAACACATTTCAAATACAAAATTAAATATTTAATTAACATTGTATATAAAATGACATTTAAAGAAAACCAACATATATATTTTTTTATATATATTAAATTAACATTAAATTAAACTCTTGTTTAGCACAAAATATTAAATAAATACAGTATTTAATATTTAATACACACCGATTACAGTTTTTTATTTATTTCGAACTAATTGAATCGAAAAACAAATCTTTATGAACATGAATTTGCCAGTTTGATTGCTGCAGTCGTGTGAGTCTTGATTTTAAAGAATTCTAAGTTCTAATTTCTAATTTTCTAATACGTCGTAATAACGTCGTATGTAACAATTATAGGTTTGTACGTAGAGGCGATTTGTGATAGTTTTCGGACTATAGAGATATGAGTATTACGAGAGCTCTGCAATAACAAATGTTCTGATTCAACAAGCGCATCTCTATAATAATGTACGCATGCTTCTGATAGTTTCAAACGGTTGGAAACTGCTCTACGAACAAACCTTTTAATTAATTGTGCGCGCGAGTTTTCACTGATTAGGAAAACACTGGCAAGACTTAATACGTTTATTTAAAAAAAATAACATTTCTATAATTTATACAAGTAGGCAGCTAAGTTCTAAGCCATGATGAAATTTCGATAAAATCTGAAGTAAGTGAAGTACAACGGTCGTCTCCCAATATTTATAGTATACTGACCTACCTCAAAGAATCCGTTGAAAAGTTAAGTTACAAGCGTGATTCTAATCAAAACAAATTGTTCATTACTAAAACTATGCAACATATAACAAATCCAACGGTCTTTGGTATTCTAAGAAAAGATTATCGTATATAAATAAAATAATAATCAACAAACTATAGCTAATTTCAATTTGGGGCTTGTACATTAATAATTATACAATCTGACCTACAAACATGAAACAACAAACCAGGAGGGGAATTCCCGATCCCATGACCGATGATATAGTAACTGATTAGTGATTTCATTCATGGTTACATGTTTTCATCTTTATTACTTTTACAAGATTAGTGCCTTCAGTGCCTTCATGTAAATAATCTTTCATATTTATATTATTTAAACAAATCACACTGGCACTAAAGAATATTTAAAAATATTAATAAAACCATAAACAATTAAATTAAAGAAACTTGACTCGAAGTCAAAAAGCAACTCGAGTCTAAAGGCGACTCGAGTCAAAAAGCGACTCGAGTCAAAAAGCGACTCGATTCAAAAATCGACTCGATTCAAAAATCTACTCGAGTCAAAAAGCGACTCGAGTCAAAAGTCGAGTCGATTTTTTGAGTTTTACTCGACCTAACTTTTGACTCGAGTTTTATAACAATGAAACCGAGTTTCAACTCGACTCGAGTTTCAACTCGAGTAAATTCGGAAACCTACCGAGTTACTCGAGTGAAAAAAAGTCACTCGAGTCCCATCACTAACCTGAAGTACTTTACTTTAAGTACTTATCTGAATAGATATTTGTACTTGTATTTCAATTATTCACATAAAAAAACTTGAATTTTGACTTGATTTTGTCAAGTAAGTTACTTTAAGTATTCTTAACAATACTTGAAATATTCTTGGGTTACTTTAAATAAATATTTGTGTGATACTTGCACTCTGAAATAATTACTTGAAGTAAAATTCCCTTTTAAATTATATTTTATTTGTCAAAACTTGCATAAATAAGACCATACAAGAAATGTATCGGACTTACTAGAATTACTTAGGGTTTATTTAATTTAGTTCGATGCTGCAACACCTCGAGGTAAGGTGCTTTCAAAAAGACATTTCTAAAATGTTATCTTGTGTATAGTGTACAATTAGTAGCACAGTGCATTCAGTAATTAGTGATTTACAAAATTAAAATGGTAGGTAGATAGCATATATAACTACGTCCAACATTGCTGGGTAAATTAAGGTAAATTTGCATGTAAATCAGTAAACCATTTATATCAAATATTACTTTCACATCACGTCATGTGAGTGGAAGTATTGTATCGGCAGAGGAGCGTTTCACTGATGGCAACCGGTGTAAATTTTTTTGGAAATAGAATGGCTATAAAACTGCCAGTAGACGATTTATACTCTTATGTTTTTAGTTTGGTTAGTTGATATTATAGTTCAACATATAGATATACTATAACTATCTTTGCTGCACAAAAAAATATCGCCACCCTTTCGGCAGAGAATAATTTGTGTTTTCGGCGTTGTTTTAACTGTTTGCACTAGCATGCTTCATACCTTTATTTGTTTCGCGGTAGGAACTACGTGTGGTGGTCACTTTCAGAAAAAGATTTATAAGTTTTTTTACATTTAAGATGATTACGTTGTTATATCGGTGTGTTTAAGTATACTTACAGCTCTTTTGTTTTCTCACATTCTTTCCCATTTCGGTAATCGACATTGTCATAATCATAATATTCATAATATATGCTCAGGCCAGTGGTTAGGGTTGTTGTGCATTAAAGTGCCAAGAATATTATGCCAGTTTCCGAAGTAACTATAATTATTATATACATTATTTTTTACGTATTTTTGTAAATTAATAGTAGAAAATAATAAAGAAAAAGAAATTAAGCAAAACAATATCATCATCATTACATAATTATTATTAAGATAAGGTTCATGTTGCATCTTTTTCCTCCGAAACAATTAAAATAATCTCCATTTTACAGGTTCAGAATAAGATTTTTTGGACTTTGCTAATTTAAAACTGATTTCAGATATACCGGGTCCATTACAGGGGGTCAAAACAAGTAGTAGTAGCTACTTATTTTACTAGGCAAGTAGGCCACAATGGGCCCTTTTTACCTAGGGACCTACAGTTTAGCGTGGACTCCGAACCACGGTCCTCGACTGTCAACTAACCCACCGCCTGGGCCTGCCCGCCTGCACCGCTAGCAGAGTGGCAAACCTCCTGGGTAGGTCTCTACGACCCTCCACCCGGGCTTGCCTCTCCGCCTGCATCAGGCTAGCGGCCTTCCCGGAATTGTCTGTTGACAGCCTACCGACTGTAGATGAGCTATCGTTCATCCATCCAATTGCCGGACTCGATCAGTGCTGCTTAACTTCACTGATCGAATATCGGAAATTAAACGGATGTCCATACCTCATCCCCTGGGGTCAAAACAAAGTAACAATTTTAAAACGCGACACCTACATACAGGGTGAGTTTTAAATGCGTAGTCATATTTTAACCCTCAATATATTTCGTCATGTACAATTGATTGGCACTGTCAAAAAATTTTTTTGAACAAAAAAAAATTTTTAATTTCTGATAATTTTTTTCGTCCTCCAGCCACTGACATTTTGATAGTCACTAGATAACTTTGTAAACGCCGTTCACAGAAATGACGTAACTGAAGGCACGGACATTTTGTGAGACGATATAGGCTTATTTAATATCAGTGTAGACGCCGCACTAAAACAAATGTAATAGTTTATAAAACATTGAGCTCTTTTTAAGAAAGCATGATATCTGTACACACTGGTCGAAAATAAAAAATAAACTTCAAGGTGGCCAAGGCGCGATTGTGGAAAGCGACACTTGTCACTTGTAGGTTGCTCTTAAAGTAAAAGGTGTTAAAAGTATCTGTTTATCTATTTTTCCTTGTAAGATTAGGTAATCCTGACACTTATTTTATAAATAAACAGAACTCGTCCCGTAAGCACCAAATATCAAAAATATGCAATACTTTTTCTGTGTATTTTAAATTATTATTATTGTCTCTAATTTATAGTTTAAGTTTATTATGGTGGTTGCTTGTCTAGCATTTTCATCTACTGAAAATATGCCTTTAACATATGCAGCATTAAAATAATAAAATTAGTCACTATGGTTAATCACTAATTTTCACAAAATGAACCACGAAAGGAACAAATTATAAATTATAAATTTCGGTAACATAGTAACTCAAAACTTCGAATCACAAATTTAATCACAAAAAACTATAATACCGTTTTTAAACACATTTTTGTAAATGCTAATGCAGACAGGTACGCGAACTATAATAACACTGATTATTACATGGGGTGTATTGTTGCCAGATGTGTGAGATTTTCACATAGGTTATAAATTTCATTATAAATATATGCTTTTCAAAAAAATTTCTATTGACCTAACTGACGGTTAATTTAGCTAACTGAGCATTGAAAAAAACGGGTCTTACCATCGCAACAGAAAACAGCAAAAGACTATTATTTATTTGGGCTTGCACAACTAGCGCGAGGTCCCGATTTATAAAGATCTATGTACACGGTATAAAATTTAATTCAGTTTACTCTTTTTTAATGGAAGAACTGACCGAGGTTGGGGCTGACGACCTAGATTTAACTTTTTTATCAACTTTTGCTAATATTGGTGTAAAGTGGTAGAAATTTTTAAATAATAGTTTTATTACTTAAAAAAGTGCAGGTACACAAGGAAAAAAATGGTATGTCTGGCAACACTGATTAGGTGCGTGGTTAGATGTGTGAAGATCATAAGTTACATATGCGACGCTAATATCGCAGTCACATTATGGCGTGGTTGAATTTTTATCATGTAATGGCCTATCCCAAATAAAGTGCTGTTTTCTCAAGAAAAAAATTGATCTTTTTTTATAAAAAAATGATGTATACTATCCTCCTAACCGTCCAGAATATTATGGAGGAATAAAATGCAAACTGTTGGGTATGACCAGTGTAAAAAGTGACAGAAGTGTGTGAAAATACTGCAAATTATTTTCCATTACCTGATCTTGTGTTGCACCTTCAGTGTTTTACTATTAGAGGCCAATTAAAATAGTAGAGAGCTGATTTATTCCTTGAACACCTACACATTTCAAATTATTGTAATAGCAGAGGGTAAGTACCTACTTCTTAAAAATAATAATCCTTTTATAAACTTTGAAAAAAATGAGATGGGAACATTAAATTCCTCTCGAGATTCCCTAAAATGTTTACTGTTTACTTAAAAAAGAAATGTTGATTGGTGCAAGAAAACGTCAAAATTGTACATTTCTCACATTGGTATTTTAAAATGTTTAAAAATTATTTCAAGTGGAGCAATTAATCGTTTAAGTAGCTAATTATATCATCCAATGTTATTATAAATTTGGGAATGAACTTAATGCTAGGGCTCGGTTTTTCAATCGTGGGTTAGCTAATCTCACACTTTTAGAATTCGATTTTTCAATTTTACATTTGTTTTGGAAGTGGTTATAGCAACAAATATTTTATGCTAAAGTAACTTTTAGTTGAAGTGGTTTGTATTAGAATCTCATCGATTTTTGTGAAAATATAATGCGCGGTAGCCTTCAACTTATGTTAACTTATGATTGTAAAATCGCGCCTAGATGAGATAATTGCATAAAATATGCGGCAACGTTGCCTCAGTCCATTACATCATTTTTGCTAAGATATAGAACGTTTCCAGTAACCAGCAGTTCCAAAACAGTTTCATCATATTTTTTTGAAACTCGATAACTCAGTTACACGTGGGAATTAAAAAGAAAAAAGTGTCAGAGGGTTTCTACAGATGTCAAGAATCGGTGGTTTAAATATAACTACACACTTAAGACTCTGTATAATAAATTTATTTTTATATTCACTAAATTTCACCATGTGATTTACATGCATAAGCTTGGCATGTAATTAAATATGTCAAATTATATTTTTTACACAACTCTAATCTGGATCTCAGACCAATAAACCATTTGCTCATTCCAAAAATACAAATTGTATTTAAATCGAAAGTTACTGATTTTTATTTAGTTTTTTATGAATTTGTTGTAATATTTCAAATACTGTTGTTTTACTTCAAGTAAATTACTTGGCGATAAATCAAGTAATTTTTGATATAAGAATACTTGAAACTTATACTTCAAGTAATTTCTAAGAGAACTTGTGACAGCTCTGCATCCGACCAACCCTAACAAATGTTTGAAAAACTACAATACTCAGAAAAAGTTACAGTTTGGTACAGTGTATCTGCTTTTGGAATTCTTGGACCCTACTTTTTTTCAGAAAATGGATGTAAATTCAGATGTTAACATGCTTCAAAACTTTTTACATACTGAATTGCAAAGACTAGAAATGAAAAATCATCCAGATCTACGGCATCAACGGTATGGGTCAATGCCCCATACGTTTGCTGCTGCAATGAATGTGTTAAGACAAATGTTATCTGGGCGCGTTATTTCCTGACGTGGCAATATTAACTGGCCCTCAATGTCGCCTGGCCTTACATGTTCCAATTTTTTTTTTTAAGGGACTACTTGAAGTCTAGAGTGTATATTAATCATCCCCAAACTATACAAGAACTGAGAGACAAAATTACGTAAGAAATTTGACTGATAAACCAAGAATTATTGAATGAAGTAATGAGGAGTTTTTACGAGCGGCCAGGAGAATGCATTAGAACCGAGGTGGACACTTACCTAACGTTATTTTTAAAAATTAATTATTTAATCTAAAAATGCATTATTTTTCCAATAAATTGCTTGTATGTTTTAATTAACCATCATGCACTTTGAAATGTATCTGTAATAAATGCCGTCCTTTTATATAAAAAAAATTAACATCTTACTTCTTTTTTCCAAACGTGACATCCACTTTCACAACCAATTTGGTTAATAAATGTGTTAAAATCAGTAGTTTTCTTTTGGCAGCATGACCAATATTTCAAACCCTCATGAAATATAGGTACACCTGGATGGTAAGTACAAACTGTACTGTTTGTTTTAGGTCCTTCATAAGAAACAGTACATCCTCCATTCTTACATGGTGTTCCAATATTAATTTCATCCGAATTATTCTCTTTTTCTACTTGTTTCGATTCTCCCTTGTTTATATGCAGTTTAACGGAAGGAGCTACCTCAGGTTTCACAATAACCTAAAAATGATATGATTGATACTGATATTATATTCCATTCATTCATATAAGCACATACAGAATGGTTTACCTAGGCTCGCAGAGCGACCCTTTGTCGACTTTCAGTCGTGCATAGTTCTCTAACATCGGCACACGGTGCATTATAAATACACAAAATGTATTTATACAGGGTGGGCCAATAATAATAATACGTCTTATTAATGAAACAGTTAATTACATTTCATAAAGGGCGAAGTTTGTAGTCCAAGAACTACACCCTTCCACTTAACTCCTACCTTTTAGGATTTTACAATATGTTATGTATTTACAAATTTCTTATAATAACATAAACTATAGGTTTTGCAATAAATTTGTTTTGATTTTAAATGAGTTTAAATTATAATTTTTTAAATCATGCTCAACATTATTATAAAAATGAACAGCATTGTAGGAAAAAGATCATCTAAATATTGCTGTAGCGTGATTTGGCATTGTAAGAATTTGACAATGCCTAATATCACGGTTGTGAATTTTATCCCTAGACAACAACTTTTTTCATAAATATATAATATTAATAGCGCGTCCGACTTTGATATGTCGAGTTCTATGATAGCTAAAAACTTGATATAAAATCATAAATAAACTAGACAAAAAAGTCTATGACCGGAAATTATTTTCGAATATACAGGTTGAGCCAAGTTACAGGGTCAACTAACATTTTTTTAAATGGTATGCCGTGTATATCAGAACATTTTTTTGAAACCTCTTTATGGCCTCCCTCCACTCCTGTATTCCCGAGGGGGATGCCTGCAACCCCTACCGGGCGCGTCCCCAGGTGGCGGATAGGGGAATGCCCTCAACGGCACCTCAGTGCCGACGGGTAGGTGTGAAATAAAACAACAGCCGTGGATCAACAGGCTTGCACAAAGGGAAATAACCTCTTCAACAAAATAGTTACCTGGTGCCCAGTGGCGCGGACACAGGACAGTAGCCAGAAATTTGCAATGCAAAATAGTAAGGCAAAGTTTACGGAGGAGCAGGGAGGGATACCTCAGTTCAGGTCGGGGAAGGGAGTGAGAGAGCGGACTCTACCCGACCGTTAGCCAGCGACTGCTCAGTACACACAGTGGGAGGTCAGGCTGTGGAAGGTACTACTGCCACTGACAACCAGGAAACTGGAAAACGGATGGAGATTGGGATCAATCCTACTCCATCAGATGACCCAATATCATCGGACCAGGAGTGGGAGCTGTTAAAGTCCCCACCTCCAAGGGATGGAGAATTGGGAACATCTTACATCAGATGTTTACAGGCAAATCTAGAAAAAGCCAAGGCTGCCACATACATCCTCGGCACAAGATTTAAGGAAGAGCAAATTGACATTGCTCTCCTCCAGGAACTCTGGACAAGTAACACAGGCCGGGTAAACGGCCTGGGGAATACTTCTGGCAAGGTAATAGAAGTCGGCTCTGACGAAAGATCTAGAGCCTGTATCTTGATCAGAAACAACATTAACTATTTTAGACTGGTTACTGCGCCCAGGACGTTGTAGCCAACCAGGTATCGACCTTGGAGGGAGGAAGCAAGAGGGAGATAATCGTCTGCGCGGCCTACTTCCCCAGGTGATAGGGCTGCAGATCAACCTCCTCCAACTGTAGTGCGGAATTTAATCGCCTATAGCAAAAGGAAAAATATCCACCTGGTTATTGTATGTGATGCAAATGCCCACCATACAGCGTGGGGTAGCACAGACATTAATCAAAGAGGAGCGTCACTTTTTGAATATATATTAGGTGAAGGACTAACTGTGAATAACATCGGTTCTGAACCAATCATTTTCACTAGAAATAAGAACGAGGTATTAGATATCACAATCAGCTCAAACTACCTAAGCAAGATAATCGATTGGAAGGTATCCTCTGAACCCTCGTGTTCAGATCACAAATATATTCTATTCAATATAGAAGCTGGTCCAAGACCTGTGGTGACATATCGAGATCAAAAGTGCACAGATTGGGAAGAGTACAAACATTCCCTCCAGACTCACCCTCAATCCACTCTCACCATAATCAGGAATCGTGATGAAACCGAAATTGCGGCGGAACAGATCCGAAACGCAATTGTTTCGGTTTATCACGAAAACTGTCCACTGAAGACAAAAAAGGACAATAGAGGGGCATCTTGGTGGAACAAGAATTTGGATAAAATGAGAAAAGAATTTCGATGCCTCTTTAATCGAGCTAAAGCTTCGTGCGACCGGGACCAATATAGATCCGCTCTAACGGACTATAACAAAGAAATAAGGAAAGAAAAAAGGGGATCTTGTAGGAAATTCTGTGAGAGTATAACTGACCTGCTAGAATCCACAAGATTCTATCCAGAGAGCCGACGTGGGAATTCGGCTCGTTAAGGCGACCGGACGATTAAAACGACCTGATAAAAATGACTGGCTGACAGCTAAAAAGGTTATCACACTACCGGCAATTGAATGGGCCATCAAATCCTTCCAACCATTCAAACTGCCAGGAGAGGACGGAGTTTTTCCAACTCTACTACAAAACGGACTGGAAATATTGCTCCCATTCCTCATTAAATTTTTCAGAGCTAGTCTGGTATGGAACTATATCCCATCCAGTTGGTCGGCGGTTAAGGTAGTAGATATACACAAAGTGGATAGGAAAGAACCAAGCCCCAAATCGCTTAAACCAATTAGCCTGACATCTTTTCTGTTAAAAGGTCTGGAGAAGGTGCTGGACGGATATATCAGGGGCAACATCTTGAACCATCACCACCTCAATACCCAGCAGTATGCCTATCAAACAGGAAAATCAAAAGAACTAGCACTCACAACCTAGTGGAGAAGATCACCCAAATCCTTCAAATGAAGGAAATTGCGGTGGTAGCTTTTCTCGGCATTGAGGGAGTATTTAACAATGTGCTGCCCGACTCCTTATATGCAGCAGTAGCCACCAGAAGAATTGAGCCAACTATAGGAGACTGGATTCGTGCTATGCTATCAAACAGAACTATAACGACGTCTCTACAGGGAGAAACAGTCAGCTTTAGAGCCACAAGAGGATGCCCACAGGGTGGGGTTCTTTCCCCTCTTTTGTGGTCACTCCTTGTGGACGACTTACTGGCTATTCTCACACTGTGGGAGGTTGAGGTTCTAGCATATGCAGATGATCTAGTCATACTAGTCAGAGGAAACTCTAAAGGAGTAATATCTAATACTCTTCAAGAGACACTGAATGCAGTGGGTAACTGGTGTGACAGGGAACAGATGTCTGTGAACCCTCAAAAAACAGTAATAGTACCATTCACCCAGAAAAGGAAGCTCGAGGACTTAAGACCGCCCACCTTAATGGGTGAAACTATTCCATTTGCGGAGGTGAAATATCTAGGAATCACTCTGGATAAATCACTTAATTGGAACTCCCATCTGGAAAAGGTAATCTACAAAGCAAAACTTCCTCATGAACATGTCGTCGTATTTGTGGTAAATCCTGGGGCATGGGTCGCAAACAAATTTACTGGATCTATGTCACGGTCATCAGACCAATGATAACATACGGATCCATCGTTTGGTGGCCGAAAGGATTACAACAGACGGCCAAAGCCAAACTATCTGGATTACAGAGATTAGCATGCTCGACCGTAATGGGGGCAATTAGCACCACACCGTCAGCTGCAATGGAAATCCTCCTGGACTTACCCCCTCTTCATACATATTTGGAGAAAGAGGCCAGGTGGGCAACATATAGACTGCAACAAGCTGCCATTAATATGCCGCAAATTAGTATCATGGAGCGGTACAGATTGCTGGATGACATAGAGAGACACAGCATCCTGGGAATGCCCTTGGATACTATGCCTACTATGACCAACTACGGGCTGATCTTGAACATCCTTTTTCCGGAAAGAGATGAGTGGGATCGGAATAAAACCGACTTACTGAGGGCAAACAGTTGCTGGTTTATAGACGGCTCCAAAATTCCCGAGGGAACGGGAGCCGGAGTATATAGCTACAGACCAAGGGTGAGGATATCTTCAAGCCTAGGTACTAATGCAACAATTTTTCCGGCCGAGGTTCATGCCATTGAACTGTGTGTGCGAAAGCTGGAATATATGCATCTTACACGCAGATCAATTAAAATTTTTTCAGATAGCCAAGCAGCTATAAAAGCTCTTTGTAAATCCAAAACGGTATGGAACTCTCAGAAGGCTCTAAATCATTTGAGCAAAAACAACAAAGTGACTCTGGTCTGGATACCCGGCCACTCTGGTCTGGATACCCAGCCACTCTGGTATGGAAGGTAACGAAATAGTCGACTTCTTGGCCAGAGAAGGAGCAGGATCACGAATCATCGGACCAGAACCAATACTTGGCATATCTTCAAGTACTGCTAAGATGGCTATCTCAACCTGGGCTGGAAGGAAAACTTCAGTATTGGCAAGAGTTATCAGGATTAGTTCATTCGAAGGCGTTTATAAAATACCCTTTGAAATAAAGAACTAAAAAACTTTTAGAGTTAAACAGGGTAAACTTGAAAACTCTAACAGGTCTATATATCACGCGCTGCCGACTAAACTATCATCTGCATAAACTCGGCCTAATGGAAAACGCCGAGTGCCGTCTATGCTTGGAGGATGATGAGAAGGCAGACCATGTCTTATGCACCTGTCCCGCTGTGGAGAGGATCCGATTTTCAATATTTGGCAAAGGGCAACTTCTGCCAGAGGATCTGGACACATTCTCACCCAATAAAGTTGTCAGTTTCATTAAGAGACTGAATTTATTGGGTGAAATATAATTAGGCCTGCTGATGGCCGCAGTGGAGGGTCCACAAGGCAGGGTTGGAAAAAATCATGATTTAAAAAAAAAATCAAAAATCAATGACTTTTATTTAAAAAAATCAAAAAAAAAATCAGGTTTTTTTGATTTTCTTGATTTTTCCATACACTATTTTTTTTGCATTCTCTAACTGCACATAAATTATTAACGTCAAAGTCAAAATCCACAGTTATTGGACAGTATATTCACAGTCCACAATATCAATTTTTGTGTCACAAATGCAAATAAACGAGTATTATAAAGAATACTATACAGTGTGTTTCACTTGAAATGGTAACAACCCAATAACTTTTTTTAATTTTGGTTGAATTTCAAAGATTTTTTTGTCTTTATATGTAGCTTTCAGGGTTGATAAAAATCATGATTTAAAAAAAAAATCAAAAATTACGATTTTTTTGATTTCTATTTAATTTTTAACATAAACATCCTAATAATTGACATTAACAATATATTTAGTACTTATATTAACAAAGACAGTTTTTGTTTAAACTTACAAATGGAATAAATTGTGTACCTTGTATCTATAATTGTAAAATAAGCTAGAGCATACATAAAAATTCCTGTGAGAACTTGAAAATTCGCCTATCTTTATAACGCGCGGGAATGATGCGAATTGCCATTATTTGCTAATCTGCTGCGTAACGCGTAACAAGTGAGAAAGCGAATCTGAGTGATTATATTTATAGTATTTAAATATTAAATAATTTTTTAACATGTCCTCTAATAAAAGTAGAAAGGAAAAAAGATCCTATTTGGCAATATTTTATTGAAAAATCAAGTAAGTTTGATGGAAAAAGTGGTAGTAGAGCTACATGTAAAAAGTGTAATGTAGAAATGCAAGAGCTTGTGGACCGACTGAAAGTCCACTGGAAAAAATGTGCTTCACATAATGTAGAAAGTGTAGAAACAAATAATGAAGGTCCCTCTACTTCAGGAACAGTGTCCAATGTAATTATAGTGTAATTCTTAAAAAGAAATACACTGCTTTTAGATGAATCAAATAAACTGTATTTAGATACACTCTACATATGTTTCGGCTTTTTAGGCCTTTCTCAAGAGCATTACAGATAAATACTAAAGTTATGAGCACAATTTACCTAATATATAAAACTTTCACTAATCTGGTTAAAAATTACGGGAAATCCCCTGGGTAATAAAACTAAATGTCTACCTACTCGGAGTATAATCTACTGGGCGATTCTTAAAACCTTATCTATTATAGGCGTGTTGATGTAGTTTTGCTGGTCATTGGTGGTACAAGGGTTGCTTTTAAGGGATTTTTTTTATTTCTAATTGTTCTAAAAGGTTTAGGCGTTTTCCTTTTCTTTCTGTGTGGATTAAATTTATATTCTCTGTGTCTATAAAATGATTTTTATCAATGCAATGTGTTGCCATTCCTGTATTCTTATTGTTATTTAGAATGGCTTTTTTTATGTTCTTTAACCCTATCAGCTATACTTCTACCACTTTGACCAATATATACAGCATTACAATCTTTACATTTAATTTCGTATACACCTGATTTATTGAGTTTACTTATTCTTTCTTTATTATTGACTAAAATACTTCCTAAATTTGTTTTATTTACACTAATTGTGGAAATGCCTAAATTATTTAGTTTATTACTGATCTTATCACTATACTTCGGAATGTAATTAATGAAATTGTATTTAGTTGTTCTTTTGGGTACAATAAAAAATTCTTTTTGAAGCATTTTTTGCTGTTTGTTTTTCAACATATTGTCTATTAATGACTCGTTATATCCATTATTTTTTGCAATTTGTTTAATTATATTCAGTTCCTTGTTGAAATCATCCTCATCTAGAGGAAAATGTGTGAGTCTATGTATTAAGCTATGGAAGGGGGAAAGTTTAATTTGCCAAGATTGTTGTGAGCTATAATGAATGACCGTGTCTGTGGTAGTGGGTTTTCGATATATACTATATTTTAAATGATTACTATGTTTTTTAACGTTAACATCCAAAAAGTTTAATTGACCATTTTCTTCAGTTTCCATAGTGAGCTGAATTTTGCTATTAAAGGAATTCAATAAATTAAGGAAACTACTTAGATTCCTTTATTACCTTTATTACTTAGATTCCTTTATTACCTTTATTACCCAGGGGATTTCCCGTAATTTTTAACCAGATTAGTGAAAGTTTTATATATTAGGTAAATTGTGCTCATAACTTTAGTATTTATCTGTAATGCTCTTGAGAAAGGCCTAAAAAGCCGAAACATATGTAGAGTGTATCTAAATACAGTTTATTTGATTCATCTAAAAGCAGTGTATTTCTTTTTTAAGAATTATTTACAAGATGTTTCACAAGGAACCGACCACTTACTCAATCCAGTGTATTAAAAATGCTAGCAAAGCAAAATTAGTGGTGTTTTATCAAAGGTGTCTACTAAAGTTAAAGAAGTGCTCGAATCATATCTGGTTCGCTAAACAGTGTCTAGTGAACAACGTGATACCTAAACACATGAAAATCCAGTGCAACCATAAATCATATTTAGCACAACATACCGTTAAATCAGCATACAAGACGTGGCTACAGTTGGAGGAAAAACATTGGCATACAAGGAGAGACAACATAGGCCTACATCTAAAACTAATCCACACTGAGTTACTACACAAAGAAAATTATTTGTTTTTCCAATTTTTGGACCAACAAATTAGAGAAACAATAAAAGAAAAAATACAACATATGTATTGGAGATTACTAAATAAGCTCAATAGTCTAATAAGGGCAAAAAAATGCTACGGTGACTAGTGCAACCAGTGTTGATCCCCCAATGAGTCATAATTTTGTGTTTTATGCTAGAGTAAGTAATTTAACTAATGTCACATTCTCGGACCAAGAGTTAAACTTCCTACAAAAAGGTTTAAAATATTCTCCACATAATGTCAATAAAAAAAGATCTTGAACTTCTCGCTGTAAATACAGAATTAGCTACTACCTCAATAGATAACATTTCAGACTTTGAAAAACATAGTATAGGTAACCTATTCAACCTAATAAAATGTAACACTAACAAAGGAGAAATTAGCTTATTAAAAAACATAAAGCAAAAACTGGATGACAACAATTTGGTACTATGTAAAGCGGATAAAGGTAACACAATTACAATTCTAACTAGACTAGAATACAATGAAAAGTTACAAGCATTGTTAGATAGTGACGACTTTGAAAAAATTAACAAGAATCCTACCAGTAAATACCAATCAGAAATTGTCTCTAACATCAAAAAATGTAACACAATATTTCATAATAAAGAGTTGTATAAACTAAAAATTATGAACCCGTCACCACCTCTACTATATGGCCTTCCAAAAATACATAAAGAGAATGTTCCGATCCGACCAGTAGTATCATATATTAATGCACCTTCCTATAAGGTTTGCAAAGAACTAAATTATATCTTACCGAGTCTAACCAATTTCAAATCGATACACTCGATAAAAAACTCCTTTGAATTCATTGAAAACACAAAAAATTTAATTCTACCGAACAATGCAAAACTAGTCTCGTTTGACGTGAAAAGTCTATTCACATCTATCCCGCTTATGGAACTAAAACTAATTGTATATAATTTAATAGACAATGCACAAATTGATGTAACTGAAAAAACAGAATTAAAAAACATTCTAAAGATTTGCATTGAACAGAACTATTTTCAGTTCAATGGTGAATTTTACAAACAAAAAGACGGCTTACCAATGGGTTCGCCTATTTCTCCTTTGTTAGCTGAGATATTTATGGTGAATTTTGAAGGTTTAATTTTTAATTGTAATAGCAGCCTAAAATCACATGTTTTTTATTGGACTCGATATGTAGACGATATTTTTTGCATATGGACCGGTACTGAAAGGAATCTAAGTAGTTTCCTTAATTTATTGAATTCCTTTAATAGCAAAATTCAGCTCACTATGGAAACTGAAGAAAATGGTCAATTAAACTTTTTGGATGTTAACGTTAAAAAACATAGTAATCATTTAAAATATAGTATATATCGAAAACCCACTACCACAGACACGGTCATTCATTATAGCTCACAACAATCTTGGCAAATTAAACTTTCCCCCTTCCATAGCTTAATACATAGACTCACACATTTTCCTCTAGATGAGGATGATTTCAACAAGGAACTGAATATAATTAAACAAATTGCAAAAAATAATGGATATAACGAGTCATTAATAGACAATATGTTGAAAAACAAACAGCAAAAAATGCTTCAAAAAAGAATTTTTTATTGTACCCAAAAGAACAACTAAATACAATTTCATTAATTACATTCCGAAGTATAGTGATAAGATCAGTAATAAACTAAATAATTTAGGCATTTCCACAATTAGTGTAAATAAAACAAATTTAGGAAGTATTTTAGTCAATAATAAAGAAAAAAATAAGTAAACTCAATAAATCAGGTGTATACGAAATTAAATGTAAAGATTGTAATGCTGTATATATTGGTCAAAGTGGTAGAAGTATAGCTGATAGGGTTAAAGAACATAAAAAAGCCATTCTAAATAACAATAAGAATACAGGAATGGCAACACATTGCATTGATAAAAAATCATTTTATAGACACAGAGAATATAAATTTAATCCACACAGAAAGAAAAGGAAAACGCCTAAACCTTTTAGAACAATTAGAAATAAAAAAATCCCTTAAAAGCAACCCTTGTACCACCAATGACCAGCAAAACTACATCAACACGCCTATAATAGATAAGGTTTTAAGAATCGCCCAGTAGATTATACTCCGAGTAGGTAGACATTTAGTTTTATTACCCAGGGGATTTCCCGTAATTTTTAACCAGATTAGTGAAAGTTTTATATATTAGGTAAATTGTGCTCATAACTTTAGTATTTATCTGTAATGCTCTTGAAAAAGGCCTAAAAAGCCGAAACATATGTAGAGTGTATCTAAATACAGTTTATTTGATTCATCTAAAAGCAGTGTATTTCTTTTTAAGAATTATTTACAAGATGTTTCACAAGGAACCGACCACTTACTCAATCCAGTGTATTAATTATAGTGTTATTTTATTTATAATTATAACTTCTTAGTAGACAAAATATTAAGAGAACCTTTTTTTTTTTAATTTACTTATTTAACGTCGGTCTATTTCTACGACCTGGAATGGGTTGGAACCTTTGATGCGAAGATAACACTGACGTAGTTTACCACGAAACACCAAAACACTATACACTGCACTCGACGCGCGTTTCGCCAACCAAGTTGGCATCATCTGGAGATGATTAAAACTGTTTTTAATCATCTCTAGATGATGCCAACTTAGTTGGCGAAACACGCGTCAAGTGCAGTGTTTAGTGTTTTGGTGTTTCGTGGAAAACTACGTCAGTTTTAGATTCAAATTTAGCGTTAAAATGATCTAGCGCATTTTCTAGATTTCTAGTAACTTTCCCTGTGCAAATGTGACTTTCATTCACTCCTAGTTTTAATAACAAAGTATAGTATCTATGCCTGTCTGTGTGTAGCTGGATTTAAACAACATAACAATCTTGTTTTTTATTACAGATACAATTGAACACGTTACAACAAGATGCAGAGGAAAATAGTGCCCCACAGCCGCTCTTATTTTCTACACCATTAAGCAAAAAAAAGAAAAGTAGTGCCTGACTCCAGTTCTGTATCTTTATCATCTTTTGTTGTACGTACGACCAAGTCTAATAAAGAAGAACTATAGATAAACAAATTGCTAGAGCTCTTTATGCGACAAACAGCAGTTTCATGTGTATTGAACAACCTGAAGTAAAAAAGGCAATAACGTTTTTACGACCTGGATATGTACCACCATCTCGACATGATGTGTCCAACAGACTGCTCGATGAAGTGTATAACGAAGAAAAAAGTAAATGTTTTAAAGATTTATCAGGAAGTTCAGTTTGTCTGTCATTGGATGGATGGTTCAACATACACAATGAACCAATAATATGTGCAACTGTAACTACGGAAAATGGGTCTTCCTTTTTAATAGACACGATAGACACATCTGGAAATCCACATAAATCTGTATATTTAACAGAACTTGCAACAAACTTAGTTAAAACTCTAAATACTGACTATACCTGTACAATAAGCAGTTTTGTGACGGATAATGCTGCCAATATGAATGCTATGAGAAACCAAATTAAAGAGTCAACAGAACTAAATGTTATTACTTACGGTTGTGCTCCACACATTTTAAACTTATGTAAGGATTTGGAAATCAATAAAGTTAAGGAACACGTTACGTTTGTTGTGAAACACTTCTGAAACAATCATTTTGCCTCTGCCACATACGCAAAAGAAGGAGGAAAAACCTACTTTACCTTCTGACGTAAAATAGAACTCACTTGCCGACTGCTTAAAGGGTTTCGTTAAATCATGGCCCACACTTTTTAAAATTAGCAAGGAACATAAAAATGAAATTGACAGCATGGTAAGACAGAAAATATCCAACATTTATTTAAAAAGAACTGCTGAAGATTACTTATTACTATTAAAATCTATATCTGTTGCACTTGATCGGCTTTAAAGAAACCATGCAATTTTATCAGACGTCGTAGAACCATTTAAAATTCTTGAATCGCATTTTTACGAAATTGAAATTAACTTAAGGCAAATGCAAACATTTAGATACTGATACGGTCAGTGTATCACCTCATACCATTTGCTAGCTTTCATTCTAGACCCTACGAAAACAAAGCATAAATTAACAAAAAAGCAAAAAGAATCGTGCTTTAGAAGCCGCTAATGAATTATATCCCGAAAGTGGTTTACTACCACTGATTATTAAATTTCTGGGAAAATCTGAGCCTTTTGCCGATATTATGTTTCACGAAGAAATTCTTAAAAACACAAAACCCTTGGACTGGTGGAAATCCCAAAGAAATATTGATATTATTGACAAATTATTCCCGATTATCAAGCAACTATTTTCTGCTGCAGCTAGTTCAGCCTCGGTTGAGAGAATATTTTCGACAGTTGGTTTGATTCATTCTAAGATTCGAAATCATTTAGGGAATGAAAATGAGGAGCCATTAAATAACCGACGCACGGCGATCCATTTAACACGCATGCGCGAACGTTTTTACAACGTTGCCAAAATTTGTCAATCACGCATGCTGCTTAAATAGAAATCACCGTCCTCCGGGGTCGTTAAATAACCAACGGCGCGGCGCGAACGTTTTTATAACTATTTATATGTAATATTTTGTTAGCAGTATTATTTAAATGTAAATTTTGTAACACACCTGATACATGAGGGATAAGGGACTTCTTTGTCTGCCAAAAAAGATTGAAGAAAAAAATTAAATTTTATTTGCAATAATTTAAGAAACTAAAATATTCAAATTCCATACAAGAATGTTAATTAATTAACAAAGTAAATTACCTAAACTAACAATTATTTATCATAATAATTACCCGGTGAAAATAAATAACCTGTTATAATAATTGACACTGAAATGAATAACTAAATAAATGACGATGGTTTCTTAAATAATAGTCTTATTTCAATTTTTTATACTACATGTTTTCAAGTCAAACTGACTTTAGCCTCAGGTACACTACAATAAGAGAAAAACAATAAATTACAAACAAGATTAACAAATAATCGAGTTATAAACTACTTGTATAAATTACAATTAAGAAATTTTTTTTTTAAGTCAACAAGAAAAACAGGTTGGAGGAAAGAATTTTTTTTTTTAATTATTAAAAATTTGAATTTATTTAAAAATTGCATTGCATCCCTCCAAGCATTTATTAATGTGTATATGGAATTCATAAGAAATTATATTATTTTCATTTACACCATGTACCTATGTTTTTTACATGCCTATTTAAATTGCTCTGTAATGTAAAGATCTTATCGCAATATTTACAAATTACACCCATTTTTATTGCAATATTTAATAAATGAACAGTAATAAACAGATATTGCTGCAAGTACAAAAATATTGCTCCAAACACAAAATTTGAACTCTATAAAAGTACCACACCACACACCTATACTATAGGAAGACAACGAAACAAGAAACCGACACAAAACGAAAGAAATTAAATCAACTGGTTAGGTTAACTTTGAATGTTGATTGACATACATTTGGTATACAATTCAATTTGGCAAACATGCAAAACACGCATGCGCTTTAACACCGTCGGTTATTTAATGGCTCCTCAAAAAGGAAGCTAAATTAGTTTTTTTGTACAAACTTTACAATAATTAACCTAATTTAAAATTTCTGTTTTGGAGGAAAACATGTTTTATTTTCTTTTAGAGTTGGTTCTGTTTAATTTGTTTACTTTATGTTTCTGCTTTTAAGTAGGCACCTAATTTATAATGTACATTTAAGAAGGTAACTTTTGTTTTATATGTGTAACCTAACTGTTCTTTTCTTTTTATTTGAATTTCTTTTTTCGGTTTAATTTGTGTCTAGCTTTTAAATAAACTATGCTTTTTATTTGAATTTTCTGAAGTTTGATTTACTGGCTTTACACAATTGATTTAAATTTAAAAAATCAGTTGATTTAAATCATGATATAAATGACGACTTAAATCAAAATGATTTAAATCGTTGCAACCGGAGACCATATTTTCAACAAAATTGTAATAAGAAAATAAAATGTTTAAAAAGAACTAAAAGTTTTCTTTTTGGCGTTCTCTCACATATTCACTTTTATGCAATTACGGCTTTTTTACTATTGATTGCAGATTAGGTATTTTACTCACCAATGGGGTATGAAAGGAAGGTCTTTCTAATGATTTAGGAACTATTGGTTTAATTTCAATTACTTCGGTATAATTTATTTCGCTAGCTACTGGTTTCTCAGGTTCAGGAGGCTTTATATTTGAATGTTTTGACAATGTGCAACCTTTGATATTGAGAAATTCTGTAAAATCTGTGCATTTTTTATTACAACAACCCCAACCTTTATAAGCATCATGAAATACTGGCAGACCAGAGTGATGTCGGCAGGAATCTAAAATTTATTTCAAGTTAAATTATATATAAATTACACACAAACATTTTGTCATATTTTATACAATATTTACTTTTACCCAATGCAAAATATTGAAAAGTAGAAGGTTTTCTAGAAATATCATAACCCCACTAACCTTCCTTATTATCATCCGGGTCATATTTCTGTCCACAGCCTCGATTGTAACATTGCAATAATGATTTTTCATCTGGCATTTCGTTATTATAAGTGTATTTTAATAAAAATAGGGTTTGGGACAGTTAAATTTCAGTAACTATTGGATTTTAACTTTTTGACCATAACCACACTACCAGTCCAGGGTACAGTGTTGCCAAATCTAAAAATTGTAATTCTGACGCATGGTACAGTCCACGGTTTATTACACAGAACAGGTTTATAAACTATATGAACCGTGGGCATATCTACATTATACTAGGGCGCTGTATTACACGGGTAATATCGTCCGCCATTTTAGGTCCAGTTGGTTCGAAGTAAACAACGAGGTGTATATGTAAATACAGCCATTCGTGTCCAATATATTCAGTTTTGAACAAGTTTTAAGATATTTTATTGAGTAAAAACGACAATTATGAAAAATTGATTGAATTCCATGTTTACATTGAAAATTGAGGTTATGCTTTTAAATGTTAATTTTGGTTTGTACATTAACTACTAATTAAAAAAAAGAAATAGTCAGGCGTAGATAAAAATAAAGTATCTTAAAACTTGCTCAAAACTGAATATTTCGAACACGATTGCCTGTATTTACATATACACCGCGTTGTTTACTTCGAACCTACTGGACCCAAAATGGTGGACGATATTACCCTACTCTCAGATATTACTCGTCTAATACAGCGTCCTAATTATACTGTGCGCATGGTGTGGCGGCCATGATCCCAAAAATTATGTAATGTCCAATGAAATTAAAGTTCATACTTGAGATATGCAGTAAGTCTGGTTCATATATCCACTACACAAGAATTATTCTTGTATTACTGTAGCATAATTATACTACGGTTGGTGGCACTGCAAGAGCACATTAGTTATTCTCAAGATTTATAAAGTTTAACCTTCTCACATACCGTTTGTGGTCTGTGACGTTCTTGGTTCTGCGAGTAGAGATCACATCATTATAGATCCTTGAACCAAATTCCTCACCACAGAACATCAAGTGACAGTTGGAGGTGACTTTCCACAATAACATCGAAGGAGGTGATACCTTCGATCATAAACATTAGATTCAGAATGTGGGCGTGTCCCAAGATTTATATTAGTTTATAAATCTTGGGCGTGTCCTCTGTTCAAACAAAAAGTGCGTTCTTTCCAACTGAAGTCTCAGCTAATATAAGAAGTTGCTTTACAATTACACTGCATAAATAAAAGCATATCATTTGATTTAGCCTTCGTAACCGTAAAACTACTTAGATTAACTGAGAACGCGCTTAAAGTCCGCGGGGCGTGGGGTACAATAAGCGTACTAATGCCCTTATTGGTTACTTTTCAAATATTCTGTTAAATTCAGAGCCAGTGCAGCTATTATGCTTTCTGACGATAGGCACCTCCAGAAGTACCGATAGCATATAAGCATTCCTTACAGTCATATGGAAATGGCAGTATTTCTAGCAATTTCATTGGCCGTTTCAAGGCCACGGCATGGCGTGCTCATCAGATATTATTTTTAAAGGGGAATTCGGCACCGTGAAAATAAACAAACTATAATAAAGGGCAAGGAAAATAAAGAAACTGTAATAAAGGGCAAGGAAATTCTTACTAACGAACTAAAAAATACTTATTTAAAAAAAAAATAGTAACAAGTTTGTGATTCGAACCCTGGACCTACCGCGTGCTACGCGAGTACCTTCTCTATCATCTAACAAGTTCCTTGCTGACAAACGATTTCAAAAGGATTTAATACACTTTGACATGCCATGGAACTGCGCATGCCCTGCCGCTATCTTAAAACGGCCAATGAAATTGACAAACGATTTCAAAAGAATTTAATACACTTTGACATGTCATGTAACTGCGCATGCCCTGCCGCTATCTTAAAACGGCCAATGAAATTGCTAGAAATACTGCCATTTCCGTATGACTGTAAGGAATGCTTATATGCGTGCCGATAATGATACACAACCAAGATCAAAGTTCTCAGTTACGATTGTTTTTTCTGTAGAAAAACTGGAACGCCTTAGATGGGCAAAGTGATTCTATTTAATGATAATGATTTATGAGTTAATTCATTGAATCCGACTCTCATGGAGCATCTGCACGTGACGTAACGTTGTCCACGGTCGTTGCTTGGATGATATTCAAATAAAAAATCATAACCTCACTTCAGTTCCTTATAATATATGAAAATACCATTGTACTTATTTAATAACTCCCTCAATTATTGTCTCCTTACATTTTTAATTAAAATGACAAGTTTTTGTTTGTGATGGGTTGGGAAAATAACGTGGCAAGAGACAGTGTCAGTTTTTATAGAAATCCATCAGTCCTTGATAATGATAAACAATACAATCAATTGACGTGTGATGATAATCACTATACATGTTCAAAACCAAATTTTCTGCCACAGCAAACACAGGAATACGTTTACAATAAAATATTATAACCAATCAGCAAACTATTATATGTAATTAAATAGCATTTGAGGTTACGGCGTCTTTGTTTTATCTCCAAGTAAGTTAGCCACGCCCATAAGGTCATGTGACGCACATGCTGTATTGAAGAGCAGACTCCAAAAAGAGTTGATATTTCAGATTTTACATGCCGGTTACAAAAGAAGTACTGTGTGACTGTAGCCAACCCAACTGCTCGCCTCACGCATTAAAAGAGCCTATTGACCGACTCCGATGTGCATGAATACAGATTGAATACACAACAAAAATTTGTGATCGAGTACAGAGTTTAGTCTGTTGACTGCTGAGTGGAATCGACTGGTACAACTCTCTACATGCCAAGATATGATCAAAAGTAAAGCCATAGATAAAATAATAGATAATTATTTTATTTACCTCCATGAGTAAAACTGCTCCATAAACATTTTGATTTGTAATTTGGTCGTGTGACCAAATTATAACTCGAAATGTTTATTGATGCGAAGCAAATTGCAAGCGAGTAAGGGAGTAGGTATATTTCAAAGGAGTCGAAAGCAGTGCAAATAAAATCGAGTTAGCTAGATCAGTGACTCACTGACTGAGTCGACTGTTTGATTCAACACTCACAATATTCACTTCTACGCCCTATATTTTATTTACATATTTCAGTTCTGTGCACTTTTTATAAATACTGAAAGAGGATATTGTAATAATTGAAGCAGAATTATCTTAATTTCGACATTGTCTCACACATTGGTCTAATTTTAGTACCAATATATTCTAGAAAGTCTTATCCTCAAAATTTTACTGCAAATTAAAAAAAAAAAAATTTTTTTTAAATATGACCTGAGATTATGACCAAACTTCATGAGTCATGAGAAAATTCGTTAATTAATTTTAAAGTGTAGTATTGTACAATACTCATGGATATATCAGATGTTTTATTATAATCAAACCGACAAAAAATTAATGAACTTTATATTTAAAGTTTGTGGAAAAGTTGCATGTTCTCCATAATCATCGAGCCATTTTTAAGAGATGACATCATCATCCTAATCATTAGTTGCACATGAAATTCGGTTTTTGCACTACTTTTTTCATTATTTATAACCAGTTTGAAATTAAGGAAATAAACAATTCTCACTAAAAATATTAATTTTTATAACCTATTTATCGATTGGATATTTCTGTCTTGCTGTTAATATTATGTAAAACTTACCAGACCTTTATAACACAATTCCTTATCCTGAACAATTTGTATGTGAACATGTTTTCAATACACAAAATTATTCTTTGGACCTTCATGAGAAGCGCCCTGATTTCCACATTGAGCCAACTTCGAGTAAAACATGTCACTCACAGAATCACAGAAACATTCACATTTTGAGCCACAAAGCCATCACAATCTAGAATTTCAATTTTTTCACAAAGCTAATACTTTGTAGATAAGAAAGTAATAATTATGGTATATCTGATATTAAAGAGCTCATAATGTTCATTTTATTAAATAAGATTTACATATGCGTTTTTTTCACTTTTTTTTAAAAAAAGACTAACAAACTAACACTTTCTAAATATTTTCTCTACAAACTTTAACATATTCAATACTGCTTCTACAGAAGATAGCAGCTTTACTGCATGGGTTCTTGTATTAACAGATGGGGCAATTCTAAAAGAGGCAACATGACCCTTTAGAGCTTCCATAGCATCTTCATCAGAGATATCATCTCCAACAAATATTACTTTTATATTTTCCTGCCATTTTTCACAAAATTCTTTATTTAATATTAAAAGGGCCACTTTGCCCTTATCCAAATCCACTTTTGGTGTTGCTTCAAGACCACAATGAGTTTTCCCAACCCTAAAATTTGCTTCTTCTATAATTCTCTGTGCGACTTGTTTCATTTCATCTTTTAAATTTTCTGGTACTACTAAAGTGTGAAAACTTATCGTTACTCCTTTATCTTCTATCCAAGCTCCATCTCTAATAACAGTTTCTTCTAGTTTCTTAATAAGTTGTTTAACTTGGTCTTTTAACTCTGTTGGTAACTGATGAAAATATGTAGATCCATCAGAATGTAAAAATTCTAATCCATGATTGCCAGCATAAGTAATATTCTATCCCGACCATACTTTTCATGCTATTTGCAGTTCTCCCAGAGATTATCGTAAGAAATATCCCTGGTATCAGGGATAACCTTTGCAAGACACATTTAGATTCTGATGGTATCGTAGCCAGGACGGGACGATCAGAAATAGGTGTTAAAGTACCATCATAATCTAGTAATACTGCTAATTTTGAAGAGTTTCTAAGGTAATTTTTTAAATATTCCTCATAACTATCAAATGTAGAGCTATGACATGTGCCAGACATTATACATCATGCTGTAATTACGGTTGCTAGATTTATTTGGTCATATAGAGCAGATTACTTCATACAGGGTGTTTGGGAAATCAGTACAAAATTACTTAAGGAAGATTCTATGTTGATGAATGCAATAACCTGCAGAACTGAGTTAACAGATTCAACTGTAGCACAGAATCAGCAGAACATTTGTGGCCGTAGTAATCTTTAAAAACTGTGAATACGTATATGTCTAACTATTAAATTTAAATAGGTTTTATTTCTTTCCCTTCCTTGTGTATATTACTCTTGTTTTATAGTAGACATAATAACAAATTTTTGTATCTTCCCTCTAATCTCTTGATTCGTTTAAGCAGTCACATAAATGCAGTTAGTTAGGTAATATTTGTCCGTTTAATCAAGAATATGTTATAGAATACTGCAATTTTTTCTTGATTGACGAGGTGCATTATAAAATAAATGCAAAGTGAGCCCTAGAATCGCAACTTTATTTTAAATTTCAGAACATGAACTTGTAATCGTCAGTATATTATCAAAACCGAGAGAAGACATCTGATATTTGTGTTATAAAGTCGAAGCAGCTACGTTGACAGACAGTTGTCAAATAAGTAAATAAAAAAAAAAAAACAAATAACACAATTGTTGAAATAGGCCCACAAGACAATGTTCTGATACCTTGTCCGGGCGTGTCTGGGTGTAAAAAACTGGTTCATAGTCGGGGCGTGTAATGACGTCACACCTCGACGAGTACGATTTTACCGTTCTGAAATCATATTTAGACGACGCCTTGTCATCCTACTTTAAACTTGAATGAATATGACGTGTGTAGTCAACTTTTGACGGTTAAAAATTAAGTCATTCGTTAGAAAATGGTAGATTTTCTTTTTGCTTCCCACAATATCAGTCTAAGGTTTATATAATATTCTTATGAATGATAGTAATTGAAATAGTTAAAACTTTAACTTATTAAGTGGAAATTACTGATTAGAGAGTAGAAATTTTAAAACGTGATGTCAAAAATTCGATAATTTTAGCGTACAATTGGAAATTCCATTTTTTATAATAAAATATGGTTTCTGAAATTCTTGTTTCTGGTTGTTCAGATACTCGGGGTAGAAATGATGTAACGTAATTAGCTGACGTCACACCCTACCTACCTAGGATGTCACTTCGGGTATCAGAACGCGCTCCTGGTGCTGCTTAGAATCAGGACTGAATTCAGCCGACTATGCTTAAATCAGTTAAAGAATGAGAGGGAAGTTACAAACATTTATTATTAAGTCTATTATAAATCTAAAATAAATAACTTTATTTAAAGTCTTTCTGGATGTTTGTAACATTAGAAGATTCCTTTGTTACAGTTCCAACAAAACACTTTATAAAATTTATAAAAATAAAAAACGATTTATATTCCTTAACACTAAGTACATATGATGAAATGTTTTAGTGCAACAACTGTTTCATCCTTAGCAAGAAGCCAGGTAAACCAGTCGACTTTTGGCAACTAACTGTATTTTAATAAGATGTGTGGAATACCATGATTGTGAAACATTTTAATTATCATAATCGATTTTACATCTTGAGCAAATTATTCATACATTTAATTTTGCTAATAAAAATGAACTGTAACTTCCGACTGTTTTTATAAACCCATAGAAATGAAAGCCTTACTAGTGTATTTTGTGTAAATTTGAAAAAATTATATGGTACTTTATTTTATATTTTTTGCTCTCGGTACCAGCTACTATAAAATCGGTTCCAGATATAGTATGCTAAACCTTGGCAATATGGACTCTGTTGGAAATGACTTGACCTATCTCATGCAGATTTAACTTATATTTGATATTACTTACTTAGATTTGATTCCCACGGAAAGGTTACTGATTCGAAAGATTAATATAGAAACTTAAAGGTGCTCTTAAAAAAAACCATTTATTTGATAGAATTTTACAGATAACATTATATAATACGTTATTGCACATTTTAAAGTAAGTTACATAATATACTAGTATATACAAAAAAAAAGCACTGTAACTTAAACACTTTTATTCCTTCCAATAACTTTACTTCCAAGAGACAAAGTAATTTCTCTATCTGATACTTCCTGATTTAAATATATTCCAAAAGTAACTTTGCCCTTAAATTCTCTTGATAATGAGTGTAAAGGTTCTTTGGATATTTCTCCTGTATTCTGATTTATACAAATCATTTGACATCTTGTACATTTCCCCGAGGACTAAAATCAGCTTATGTAAGAAATTTAAGAACATATTATTGCATGTACTAGTGAAATGGCAGTATCCTACTAGATTTTCAGGGACAATAAATATAGTGTTTACACTATAAATACAGTGATGCTAATTTTCATTTTTAGGATTTTTAATAATACAAAACAAAAATTTGATAAATCCTATAAGTATAAATTTAATTTACTAATAATTTTATTTTCTGGCTTATATATTTGAAAAAGCAAAAACATTTTAATTAAAAATCATCTTTCTTCTAACTAAAACCACTACAGGCTATCTATTTCTTTCTTACCTTTAATAAAATATTGTCGAATGAAAACATTTCAAATTTATTTTCATGGAATGGCTGCGTAAAGCTCACGAGGAAATTTGGCCGAAACCTTAGTATTACTGAGTTGGTGTCCTCATTTAATTCACCATCGGACACTTTCTGCATTAACCATGTGACACTTGCTAAATTGAGTAATAAATATTGTGCCTTATTTGCTAGGGATAGCTGAGGAGTTGCATCTAGAATAATGTTTATTAATTAGCTATTAATATAAGTAAATTCTTATTGCAGGAATATGAATATAAATAGAATATAATTAATTTTATTTTATCAATGACGGTTCATATCTTTAATTAATTACTAGTTAATTACGTAATTTTGAATTAATCATTCAATTTTAAATAAAATTAATTTGTAGTACAGGGTAATTCCTAAAAAGAAATTTTTAATCAAAATTAACATCATGTATTAAAATTTCGGTATTATTCCCAGACACTTCCAGTAATAAATCTTTTGGAAATTAATGGAAATTTTTGGAATTTAAGAATACTGACACTGCCGATAGGATATGGGGTCATTCTTTTATCATAAAATTAAAATTAGGTTTGGAATCCGTCTCGATATATCAAATTTGTACATATTTAAGCTTTATTCTGACCTGTAATAAGCATCAGTGGCGGCGGGTGGATTTAGGTTATACAATATCTCAATATTGGAGCATGGAACCCAAGCAATATTTTAAGGCATGATTATCAGTACTGATTGAAGAAGTTTTGCAGAAAAAAAATTGAAAAAAATAAGAAAAAGAGTTACAAAAATGTGCAGCCTCCCCAGATTACTTCCAGACCATTAGTAAAATCTTTGCAAACTATTTTTTCTCCTAATCAGAAGGAACATTTATCGCCCCTTTTTTTCTTTGGTTTTCGAAAATTTTGATTTTTGTAGTTAGGACATTTTGAAATTTAAGTTCTTCATTGTGTAAATTAAATTAAATAAAAATTAAAAATAATTTTTTTTTTGTAATTCAAGAGAAGATATTATAAAAAGTGCTCCACATGTTGTCTATTTTGATTGATACACATTTCTATGCGTCTTTGGAATGAGGTTTCTACTTTTCATAAAATTGCCGGAGTGATACTTCTAGGAGCATTTATTATCCTTTCTTCAAATTTTGGATTGTTATTGGTGTGATGTTTTTATGGGTATCATGTAACACGCTTATTATAATTCGTAAATTATTTGAAAAAAAAACCCTCATTTTTTATTTTTATTGCTGAATTTTGCAGTTAGTGCTCAATAAATTAAAAATGGTCACAAGTAGCCATAGGAATGTACGTACAAAAAGTGTTCGTGTTTCAATCCTACATCACATCATCCAAAAATATACAGGGGGTTCCATTTGAAAAAAATTGAGAAAATTCTGTTCAAAAAGTTTAAATTTTAAAATCCTTTTTGGCCACCTGTATACTCTTAGGAAGTGTCATCACACAGATGTCTTATAACTGGTAGTAACATATTTTTTCTTAAAATCGATAGTTGTGATTGTAGTTAACATACACATGTAAATGGCATAATTTCAACAAAAAAAAATCATTATATCCAAGTGGTTGGGAGAAAGTCAGTAATAATACAGGAGTGAAAGGAGGCCACAAAGAGGTTTCAAAAAATGTTCTGATATACATGGCATTTCATTTAAAAAAATGTTAATTGACCCTGTAGAATCGTCTTGACTCACCCTGTATAATTGAAAACAATTTCCGGTTATAGACTTTTTTGTCTAGTTTACTTATGTTTTTAAATCAAGTTTCTAGCTATCATAGAACTCGAAAATTCGAAGTCAGACGCACTACTGCCCCATCCTGTATACAACTAAATCTACTAAAAGTCAATAAAAAATTTGAATTGTAGTTTGCCACTTTTATTTATAATATTCTCTTTTATAAGATATTCATATTTCATATTCAAATGAAGTTTTACGTAATAAATCTGGCGCATACTCCCGAGAACATCTTGTAATAATCTTACTACACCTAGTTATTCAACGACGAAATCTGAGAGTTGAATACTTGGCATCTTAAATCTTTAATAGTATCAACTTTTTATACTGTTAATTCTGTAGCTATCTTGCGAAAATCATGTTACTTATTAGTCAAAGTTGGTTAAAATTGCCTATATTAAATAAGTACATTTAATTTTTCTGTAAGACCCAAGTGGTGCACCGAAATGTAGTTTGGTCATGCCAACGTTATGACACCTGTTAAAGCACTGATGCGACCGGGTTGCAACTCGGTGTGTTACTTGGGGAGTGGAAGGATATAATTGAAAATCATCTCTGATGAATTGTATCTCTTGAATGTTGCTACATTTAGCAATAAACTGATTGTGATTTTTCCTAAACATACTTTAGTTAAGTGCAGTATTAATGTTTATATGTTGTAGTAACAATTCAATAAACTATTTTTTATTTAAATTTGGTAGAGATGGGCGATATTTCACAATCGGTGATTTTTTCACTGTGATTGAGCACTCACAGTGACTCACTGTAATTAAACTGCCACCAAAACAGTGACTGTGATTTTTACACTTTCAAGGTGCAATATCGGTATAGAACATAATACTGTCTAGAATCGTGGTCACAGACATTAATAGGCATATAACATCTCCATTCATCATACCTTTGTCACAGTATTCACAGTCGCAATAATCACGGTACAAGCTTTGGCACACTCGGAAATAATTTGCTATACATCGCCATTGGCGCTACTCTGCTGCGTAGTTGTGAGCACAGTCACAGGTTAGAATCACTGTGATTCTGAAATCACAGTAGCAGTTCACAGTGTGATTGAAAAATCACCATTTAGTCCATCCCTAAAGCTGGTACAATACCATACAATTGTAAATTATGAAATATAACTACATTTTGCGCCCTATTTGAATATGCCTTTAATGTCATCATGAAACATTTTTTTTCAGTTGTAGATGAAAAGGAAAAAAAACTTCAGAAAAGACACGTATTTCTTATTTTCATTTCCAGTTTTCTATTATCAAATAAAAAAAAAAAGTGAAAATACCCCATTTACCAATAAGTACAGAAATGGTACCTAATGTAATGTTGCTACGGTCATTTACCAATTCAACATATCTACTTAAACAAACAAATATAAAAAATAGCTGTCCTGCGCGACCAGTAACTTATAGGCAACCTGTATCATATGCAGATCAAGTACTTTTATATTAAAAACAGTAATGGTTATTAAACATAAACTATTCATTAATGCATTACAAGTTCATATATATTCCCTGGATGGATACTTATTATAAAAGAATAAAATTTACCTTTACTCGAAAATCTACCTAAAATTTCTTTAGTCGAATTACATTGCCGTAAAAGTCTTAATCCGGGCATATCCAAATTTATTGACAGCCATTCTGAAACTTCGTCGCCACAGTCCCAGCCTTGTATCCTGTCTCCACAAACTTTACTTTGACAGAGGTATGCTTTGTATTCACCGTTTGAGGGATGAATTAAACTTACATCAATATCAGATTGACCTTAGCACAAAAAAATATGTTTACAATAATTGACACTTCTATTAACAATAAAAAAAAAATTTACCTTTAAATCGTAACTTCAGAATCTTTTTCTTTACATTAATTTCTGGTTTTATAAGACACAGCTTTTTATTATGCTTTTGTGTAAGACATATACCACTTGGGTTGATAATCATCCATTCTCTGTCATATTTTAATCCGGTAGGAGTAAGTGTCCAATTATCAGTTACTAAAAAGGCACCACAGGATTTTACTGGGTAAACCAGAATCTGTTGTAATATTCCTATTTCATCATCTTTTTTAATCATATTCACTATGTAATCATCTGCCACATACTTATCATTATTGTAGTCGGTATTAACATTAACGATTTTACTAACTGGAGAGACATTTTTATTAATTTCAGAAAATTTAACAAACAATTCTTCATAATTTCTTCGTATATCATACCAATTTGATGGCAGTGTTTTTATTACAGGTTTAGAAACAAAACATGTTTCTATCATATTCAAAAATTGATCTGCATCTTCTTGCATGGACATATATCCAAATGAAATTCTGACAGATCCTGTAGGACAATTTTCAACTAGGTCATGTTGATCTCCGCAAACATGACCTGCCTAAAATATTACAGACAAAAATATAAATTACAAATTACATACAATTACAAAAAGGAAATTATTGGCTAAAAATTTTTCTTCTACTTGACATTAAACATATAAAGTTTCACATAATCTGTCTGGACACTCGATCATTGTAAAATGGTGGACACGAGATACAATTAGCTAAAAATTAGTACATATTTTCCATAGTCAACATTAAGGACTTGTAAAAATGAATATGAACCACTTTTATAGAGAACTAATTAATGATTTTTCATTTTATATGTATAATAGGTATTTCTTTGTCAAAAGCAACCATTTCCAAGTTATTATTCATTATTTTGCCGAAAAAAATGGATACAATTGATTTTTGACTATAAGATATAATTTGTAAATTTACAGATAGAAAAAAGCCTTCATAGGTATCTCTTGGTTCTATACATAACATATAGTATAAGCAAATTATATAGAGAATTTAATATCATAATGCTTTAGGGCAGTAGTTTTTGAGTAATACTTTAAAAACTGATTTTGTTCTCCATTTGCCAACATAATGATCAAAGCTCATGTACCAATTTTTAGCTTGATATACCATATTACTATTATTCCAAAAAAATATCTATTAGATATTAAATAATATTAATTTATAAGTAGAGCTGGTCGAGGTCACCTGGCCGACAGAGCCGTCATATGACTCATATGTTTACATCATATCATAATACTTGAATAAGTACAATAAATGGAAATAAATTTTAACAATAATGTTACATTTTATAAAAATTTGTATAAAACTCAACCTTTTAAGCAGATTTATGAAGTAGTTTGGTTGTCGTCATCACAAAGTGGGGAAGATCTATAGTATAATAGCATCAGGTATGTTTCTACAGCTGTCTCCGTCAGCGATGTTCGCTTTGGTGAAAAAATATGTTTGTATTTTGAAAATGACTGTTCGACATCTACGGATGTAATACAGGCATAAGTAAAACAATCTGTGAACTCACTTAACGAAGTTGTAGATGCACCATCACAAATTTGTCTTAATTTGCTAAAATCAGGATCTTTCTGTAATACACTCTCGAATTTTTCACTAACGCGATTATTTTTTGCGTCATTTATAGCCTGTAGCTGTGTATTTACGTCGTCCACTATTTGCAGCGATTCCACTAACGACAACGAACTATTTTGCAATTTTTCTATTGCGTCGTGTAGTTCTCTATAATTGTTATTAATAGTTTTTAAACCTGTTTCAAGGGAAACATCTTGAAAGCTTGTCTGGCTTTCCCTAATAGCTGCAGCATCATTAGGGTTGTACTGTAGTATCACAGCTTTTATTTGTTGAAAATATTCAGCATAATAAAAAGCCGCTTTCAACCACGTTCCCCAACGTGTAAGTATCGGCTCTGGTGGTTCAGGGATACCAGGACACTGTCTGTGAAATGCTCGAAGCCATTTGGGAGATTTGAGAAATACTTTTTTGTATTTTCTATTAATGCATCTACCTTTGAAAAACATTTTCGAATCGTTTCTGCCACAAGATGTAACGCATGCACTTTACACGTAACATGTAAAAACCTACAATTGTCTCTTTGAAGAGAACGGCCTACCACGCGCATTGTCGCGGCACCATCAGTCACAAACATCAATACTTGACTTGTTGAAAGTTCAAATTTTTCGAATGTCTCCAACACCACACGCGTAATTATTTCGCCAGTACACGCAGTTAGTCTTTTACTAGCTAGTAAAAGTGGAAATGTTGGTTTAAGAGGGTCCAGTACACGTACTATAATATTTAAAATAGAATTTTTTTTATAATCTGTCGTCTCGTCAATACATAACCAGAGCCGTGTTTTTTTAATCCACATTTAATCCTATTTACAATGTCTTCACGAACAGCTGGAATATATCTACGTAACGATGTACGACTTGGTAAGTTCACCTGGGGATTGTATTTATTCCAAAACTTCCGAAATGGTTGTTTATCCAGTATGTGTAGCGGAATATTACAGGCTATTAACATTAACAATAAATCAAACATAAACTGAGTTGTCAAAGGCATGCCATTTTTTTTATTTTGATGTTGCACGGTATTGATATGACGACGACAATCTGTTTTGTGCCAGCACATTAAGTCTTGATTGCAAACTTTACAAATTATTTTGCATTCGTCATAGAATAAATCCGGAAATTCACCGATAAATTTATTCACTGTGCCCGCGTACGGTCGTTTTTTACCCTTTGGCGCGTTTGACATTATGTATAATTTATAGGTACAACCTCACGCATTAACCTTTCAAATAAGACTGCAGCGTAAATCACTTCTAAATCGGCACGTGTCACGCCAGCGCAAGACCGTGGCTGTACTCCAGCCACCTCGGCCAGCTTTATTTATAAGTGATAAAGTGAAGTTAAGACGGTAACCGACACACAGTTAGGTGAGGTTTTATTAGGGCTGTGGATAGTTAATAATTCACATTGATTCAATAGTGAACTTATTGCAGCTGACTATAATGTGCACATTTACACATATTTACTATGAATAACGTTCGACAATTTAAATTTTACAATTTTTTTTTTTACATAAAATTAAAACAGCAAAGATTATTATTGTTGAGCACATTTTCCTTCTTTTTTTTTTTACAGAAGAGTAAGATCAGTATGTATTTGAAGAATAAAATTGAGTCAATATGAATTTGTATCTATATCAGATATATTCTAGTTGCTGATAAAATAACATCTGATGGATTCATTAACAAAAAAAATTCACCCAGTGCATTGGATTGGAAAATTATAATTTAAAAAACAGAATAATTTTGAAAATAAACTATTATTCTTAAATTTTCCACATCTATTTAACTTATTTAACTTACATTAAAATGATTGACGACATCACTTGGAGTTAATTTTAAAAAACGCTGACACGCTCCAGGGTTACAAAAACATCCAGTTCTTAAATGTATTCCATGTAAATTAGATATGTGTAAAACCTAAAAGCAAAATAACAATAATTAACAAAAATAATAAGAGTTAATTTATTATAAAGTCTAAACTTTATAGCCTCTTTTGTATAATCTAACAAATCTGTAATATCGCCGGCCAAGTCTCATGCATTTTGAAAGCATTTATCATTTGCTAAAATAGTAGATGGATCTCTCATATCGAGTTAAATTGATTTTCCAAATATTTTCAAACAGCAGTTGTACAGGGTTAGTCATTATAAATTACCCACCCCTTATCATCGTTTATTGCCTATAGAAAAAAAAGTTTTTAATAAAAGTTGTGTGGTTATGACTGAATCTAGTTAAAATGCTATCGAAAGTACAGTAGCGTGCAGATTTCAGGGGATACAAAAAACAATATTTTTTAAAATGGGATACCCTGTATATTACTAAATTTTTGGAATGATCCTTTGTTCCCGATTTCAAAAATATACCATATGTTACCCCTACCATATACCGTTTTCGAGTTATTAAACGTCGAATATCTTAGTTAAACTAGTTACTGTAAATATGGAAAAGTTAACATTATAAAAGAGAGCTATGAAAATGACAACTATTATGTTTGATAAGTGACATTTCTTTAATGAAATAATCAAAATGGTTTACAGTGAGGAAGAAAAAAACCAAATATTTATAGAAAATAGATAACAAAGATTTATTTAGGAAATTTAAATATAAATAAATGATAACTCGTAAAAAGATGTTCAAGCGTCCACCATTATTGTCAATGCATAATTGATAACGTATTATTATATTTATATTTGCACCGGAAATGGCTCCATTATTTACATTCAGATTGTTTATTTCAAGTCGAATCCTCTCTTTAATGACTTGAATACTATTGACAATGTCTTTTAGAAATCTCCAAAAAATGAATCCATAGTAATCAAATCCGGACTGTTAGGTGGTCATTGAATAGGTCCATTATTCCCTATCCATATTGGGAATACATTATTCAAATGATCTCGAACGGGTAGGACACTATGTGGACTTTCCCCCATCCTGCATCCAAATCATATCAAGTTCGGCTTACGGAAAATTCTGCAAAAGAATATTTTCTGCTTCTGGAATAATTATTTCCAGATAGGTAACTCCAGTTAAAGCATAATCATAAAATATAGGCCCAACAATTTTGTTTCCGAAAATTCCACACCAAACACTAACAGTTTTTCTTCCTGATTTTTTTATTTGTTTTACCAATCTTGTTCTGTTCTGCTTGTTATCCCATGACCTTCGATTTTTCCTATTAAAAGTTCCTGCCATAGAAAAGGATGATTCATCAGTCCATAATATTTTAGTAAAAATATCGGGATCTTCATTCAACTTTTGAATCATCTGACGGCAAAAGTCCAACCTTTTCCTTTTATGAGCCTCTGTTAAAACTTGTACGGATAAAATTTTATATGGTCTGTAGCTGTTATTTTTTAACATACGTTGGATTTTGGCATAACTTTTACCTAATTGATCGACAGCATTATTAATACTACATTCAGAATTTTCTAAAAAAATAATACAATGCTTTAAAAAAGTCTATTCCCGAATAAATATGGATTGGCTTACCTTCAAAATGAAGCAGTATATCTAGCTGTTTTTCCTGGATTGCTTGAATTACACGCTTTCTTCTACTAAAACTGAACATATTATTCACCTTTCGGTAAATATTTTTGAACATATTTTCTGATGATGTTGGACGATTTGGATACAACACCCTATATGCTCTTTTTGCTGCACGTTTATTTTTGTTATTTTGTATATAACAAGTAAATATTTGGACTTTTTCTTCCTCACTGTAAACCATTTTGATTATTTCATTAAAGAAATGTCACTTATCAAACATAACAGTTGTCATTTTCATAGCTCACTTTAATAATGTTAACTTTTCCATATTTACAGTAACTAGTTTAACTAAGATATTTGACGTTTAATAACTCAAAAACGGTATATGGTAGGGGTAATATATGGTATATTTTTGAAATCAGGAACAAAGAATCATTCCAAAAATTTAATAATATACAGAGTATCCCATTTAAAAAAAATATATTATTTTTTTGTATCCCCTGAAATCTGCACGCTACTGTACTTTCGATAGCATTTTAACAAAATTCAGTCATAACCACACAACTTTTATTTAAAACTTTTTTTCCATAGGCAATAATAACAATGATAAGGGGGTGGGTAATTTGTAATGAATAACCCTAAACAAGTTCTATTAGAATTTTTTAAATTATTAATATTAGTACTGATGTATTCATGTAATATGATAACATTTTATTCATTTTGGAGGTTTATACAGAATGTAAGATATATAGTAGGAGAGTCAGTGACATTTTTCGGTGATGATTTAGTTAAGACCTATTCTTTGAGAGGATGTTGAGAGGGGCATAACTAAGTGTCATCCGCGAGGATTAACCCGGATTCCAGTCATAAGGGGGTGGCAGAACGCCCCCATCATGTAAAAAAAACTGCATCTTTTTATTATTTAGTTAAGGCTGAAATTTTCTCCAGTAGTCCTCTGATAGCCCACAATCATCGATATAATATTTGCAGAACGATTGGCCAGTCATAAGGGGGTGGCAGATGACCCCCAACATGTCGTGTGAGCGATGAACTTTTTATTATTTAGTTAAGCTTCATATTTTAGTAAGTTACTGTGACAACTATTTCAAGTGTAAATGCCAATTTGCAGAACAAAATGGCGGCATTAACTTCCCTGGCAGAACGATTTGAATATGTAAAAATTTTTTACTTTCAACCGCATATATCTTTGGAAATATGCAACATACGAGAAAGTTGTATTATTGTTTTTTGTGGAAAATTTAATTCTCTACAAAAAAGATCTTTTGACATTTTCGTGTATCTCCTTCAGTTTCTGAGATATACTGAAAATTAAAAAAATTTGCAAAAATTTTTTACGTTCAGACGCAAATATCTTTGGAACTATGCTAGATGCGAGAATACGACTTGAAACACTTTTTATAGGGAAATTTAATTCTCTATAAAAATAGTCTCTTGTCATTTTCGTGTATCTCCTTTAGTTTCTGAGATATACTGAAAATAAAGAATTTTCTTTCCATTGCCGACAAACCGTTGGAGACGTACTAATTAATATTTCCCTAAAACCATGTTTTTTTAATCCTACAAGTTCAGAAACGTCGAAAAATGTCATTTTTAGCAATAGTGAAATTGAGTCCTATACCATTATACATTTTTCAACGCAGTCATGCGATGAAATGTTAAGGACAAGTCACCTTAGCCAAATTCTTTCCGATTATTTTTGAATCATCCGATTTTTTATATATTTCTGTACCCATTGAAAGAAAGTTCAATGATTTTTTTTTCAGATGCTTCTATTGTTGCGTTCTCGAACTCGAAAAAAAATTTTTCGTTGCAATTGTGTTATCTGATTTTCATAATGATACTGATTTCAGAAAAATATAATCAGTGTCTATTGAGAACCCCAAAATATGATGAATATTATTGTAATTGTATTACTATAATAATTAAAAAAACCCGATTGCCATGAAAAAAATTATGAAAATTTTTTGAAAAAAATCGAAATTATTGAAGTTCCACGATCTCGATAGATAAAAAACATTGTAAATGTATGTTGAATCATTAATATCTTTTTTTGATCATATCAAAAATGTTCCAAAAAAAGGAAATATTATATCGATAACTATCTTGAGCACCAGAATGTCCTTCCTCACGAATGTTCTATTCATGAGGAAAATTCCTTATTTTCAGTATATCTCAGAAACTAAAGGAGATACGCGAAAATGTCAAGAGACTATTTTTGTAGAGAATTAAATTTCCTACAAAAAGTGTTTCGGAGTCGTATTTTCGCATCTAGCATAGTACCAAAGATATTTGCGTCTGAACGTAAAAAATTTTTGCAAATTTTTTTTATTTTCAGTATATCTCAGAAACTAAAGGAGATACACGAAAATGTCAAAAGACCTTTTTTGTAGAGAATTAAATTTCCCATAAAAAACAACTATATAACTTTCTCGTATGTTGCATATAGTTCCAAAGATATATGCGGCATGTTGGGGGTGATCTGCCACCCCCCTTATGACTGGCCAATCGTTCTGCAAATATTATATCAATGATTGTGAGCTATCAGAGGACTACTGGAGAAAATTTCAGCCTTAACTAAATAATAAAAAGATGCAGTTTTTTTTACACGTTGGGGGCGTTCTGCCACCCCCTTATGACTGGAATCCGGGTTAATTCTCGCGGAGGACACTTAGTTATGCCCCTCTCAACATCCTCTTAAAAAATAGGCCTTAACTAAATCATCACCGAAAAATGTCACTGGCTCTTAGACTAATAGTGTAAACACTTTAATAAAGTACTGTCCACACAAGCTTTCACACATTCACCCTAGATACATTTTTATAATTAGGCACAAATATATAAACTTAGAGTTAATAAACTCAACTATATCATAAAAATGTAAATATTTTATTTTCATTGAATAGGTAATGAAAATAATAATAACATTATTTTAAAGGTTTTGGACCATCAAAATTACCCTTTTAATTTTTAAGATAGATTAACTGAAACTTATAAGTTGTATTATTACAAACTGTTTAGAATTGAGGTAAACTGTTACAAATGTCAAACAGCCAATGCCTCTGTCATCAAAAAATTGTTACAGACTTGCGACGCCCACAGTGTCGGCATCGACTTTGTAAATAAAATTATAGCTACTAAAGTTGTCCACTAGGTCCCAAAATTAACAAATATTTTTTAATTTTGGGGTAATTACCTTGGCGATATTGTCTATAATTATTTATTTGTGACATCCTACAATTTCCTCGCACCAAAGTTTAATAACTTTTTAATTCTCTCATTTCTATGTAGTTTTAAATCTAAAACAGTTTATTTTAGAAAAAGGTTGGCCCTAGGATTAGTGATTAGTCTGGAGTACAACATACACAACTAATTTATTTGCACTTCTTGCATTAGTTTCTGAACTTCTGTCCTTAACATTTCCATTTTTTTAAGAAGTTATATGTAATTTACTGCATACTTAGTTAGCGAAATCTAGTTTACTGGGTTATACCGGCTGGGTAGAGTGGTTGGCTAGAGCGCGCGATGGCAAATCGGATTAACAAATTTTCTATCATAGCTACAGATTCAAATCCCGCCACCAGGACTAGCAATGTCGGTGGGAATGGTTGTATGTCCTTTAGATTTGGGGGCTGTCTAATTTCTGGGTTATCACAAACCGAAGGTTCTGTGACTGTTATTAAATTAAGAAAATGTGTTATAGAATTCTGCAATTTATGTTTGGCTGCTATGGTAAGTCCTAGAATGGCACCTCTATTATTAATTTTGGAACTACGAACTTGATTTTTAAGTCAGTGGTGCCAGTGCAGAAAAAAATGCCGAATTAATAGACTAGTAATAAGTTACACAATTGCACACTTACACTTTTTTATCGATATTTGATTAAATTTGAAAAAAAAAATCATGTTGCTTTTCTTTTTAAATAAAAAAATCTTTGGTTTCAAACATGCAAAAAATGTTTAGACATAATTCTAAGCAAAGAAATGTATATAATTGTCAAACATTTTGTCTCATTACTTTTTAAGAGCATTGCCACTTTTACTGCACTGGTACCTCACCAGTAATTAGTTATCGACATATTTATGTATGGTACACAGTAATTTCTTGCATACTTTCACAGAGTGAGTATGTATGTCATTACAATTTGAAATTTTTGTAGCATCTAAGGTTTATACTATGTATAATTGCATTGTCCACAAATTTCAACAGGTCTTTATGAAGCTTGTTTATTTTGACATTCCTATTTACCTCACTGCCTACAAATAAATGTACCAATATGCATACTTTCATATGCTTTTATATTTCTTTGATGTTATCTCTCATACACAAAACGGGCAATTCTCACAATTTATTTTTAGTTGCTTATTCAATAGCATTTGAAAATCGATGCTCACAAAATGTTTTTGAATTTCTTTGAAATGTCCCCCTGATTATCAAAAAAAAAAAAACATATATTGAAAATATTTTACAAATTGTCTAAAAAATAACCTGACAAAACTTTTTTATTTTAGTGTTAATATAGTCATGACTCATGAAGTATCGCTTGGTTTCCATGCTCCAATATTAAGTCCTGAAGTGGGCTGGAACCTTTGATGTGAATATAACACTGACGAAGTTTTCCATAAAACATCAAAACACTATACCGGGTGTCAACGAGATCATGTATCAGCCCGCCATTTTTTTAAAAATTGGAATAAAATTTTTTAAATTCAAAACGCATGAGAAGTAAATGGGCTTACTTTAATAATAATAATAATAATAATAATAATGTTTATTGTTTGAGAAATACGATACAGAATATAAAGAATATAAAAATAATAACAGTGTATGTAACAATAAACATAATGTACTCACAGGAGCATTTTCATGCTTGATCGTGAGAATAAAAAAAAAAAAAAAAAAAAAAAAAAAGCTAACTAATATATACTGTTAATTATAACAAATATAACACATAATAATAAACAGTTTTTTTTTTTAAATATAGCACATAGTAAGTCACACCTATATATTAGTTATACACACATAACCTTAAAATTACTCAACTAGAGTTAAACCAAACAAATTACACATAACATAGATTATACACTTATAAAATATATAAATAAGCGTAATTATTATTTTGATTAATATGAAAGAAGTTGTTTGCAGTAAATATTTTAATTTAGTGATTTACGAAATAGTAGCCAGTGTTTAGAAATGAATTTAGACTTAAATTCTAGTTGTTAATCAAATCATGTACGTTTTTTCTTAATGTACCCCTAATATGCTCACGTAATTTGTTTTTAAACTGTGGTAATGATTTGATTAGTTTCAGGTCTAAGTTTAAAGAATTGTATAATTTTGGGCCCAAGAAGTCATAGCTTTTTTGTCCTATGGCTTTTTTCATAAGAGGTAGCTCATAAGTATGGTCACGTTGCCTTGTACTGTATATATGATTTATTTGTACTAAATAGTTTTTATTTGTGTGTTGTCTAACATTACAGTGGAAATAAAATAATTGTTTAATATCCAACACTCTGGATTCCTGGAATATTGCATCACTTGAGTAAGTTTGTTCTTTTTTTAAAAATTATTTTAAGTATTTTTTTTTGTATAACTTCTAGATTTTTTAGGTGTGTTTTCGCAGCGCTACCCCAAGCCAGTATTGCATAGATCAGGTGAGATTCTACCAATGAATAGTATAATACTTTTAATTCATTAATATCTAAGACTTCACTTAATTTTTTAAATTTATAAAGAACAGTTCTTATTTTGTTTACCACGTAATTGGCGTGAACATCCCATCTTAGGTGGCAATCTACTTTAATTCCTAGATATTTTATTTCTTTTACTGATTCAATAAAAACATTGGTTGAGCCGCTTATTTTTAATGGGCCAATATCTGGATAATTTGAGCTTTTGGAACAGAATGGTATGTAAAAAGTTTTATTGAAGTTTATCGTCAGCAGATTGTGATCGAACCAGTCTTTGATGTGACCTATATCTGTTTCTACCATTGATTTTAATTTAGCCCAGTTATCTGCAGTATAGAATATGGCAGTGTCATCCGCATAAGTAATAATTGTGCCTCTTGTTTGGGTTGAAAATAAGCCATTTAGATATATTATAAATAATACGGGGCCAAGCACCGTACCTTGTGGAACACCGTATTCGATTATCTGAAAATCACTTGTTGTGTTTCCGATTTTTACACATTGGTATCTATTTGAGATATAACTTGTGAATAAATCAAGAGCACTATTTCTTATACCGGTTTGTTCTAAGGTTTCCACAAGCATGGTGTGACTGACCGTGTCAAATGCCTTCGCGAGATCGATGAATACTCCAATTGCTGGTGTGCTATCATCAAGGGCAGCGTATACTTTAGATGTTAATGTGAGTATAGCATCTTGGATAGATTTTCCCTCACGAAAACCGTATTGTTTATCTGAAAGAATTTTGTATTTCTCGAGGAATTCATTTAACCTAACTTTAATAATTTTCTCAATGACTTTGGCAAAATTTGTGATCAGAGATATGGGTCTGTAGTTAGCTGCTTCCATTCTATCGCCATTTTTAAATATAGGAATAACTATAGATGTCTTAAAGGCAGATGGGAAGTGCCCTTTTTCCATGCACTTGTTTATTATGTATGTGAATGGCTCACAGATAATGTGTGATATTTGTTTCAGTGTTTCTGCCTTTAGGCCATCTATACCTGCACTTTTATCGTTTTTGAGTGTTGATAAGATTGTAAGTACCTCATTCTTGTCCGTAGGTTTCAAAAATATGGAGTTCATGACAGTATTTTTGTTAGGCTTATATGTATTACTTTTTTTGTATGTTGTTTGCTAAGTTTTTTCCAGTATTTATATAGTTATGATTAAAAAACATTGGCTATTAATTTGGGGTCTACAATTTTTTCACCGCTGCTATTTTTTATGAAATCAATTTTATTTTGTTGTCTTGGCTGGCTACACAATTCTTTTACAGTTTCCCATAGATGTTTATTATTATTTTTATTTTCATATATTTTGTTTTTAAAATAGTTCATCTTTGCTTTTTTAATTAATTTTGTAATTAGATTTCTGTAATTTTTATATTCCTGTTTCAATAATTCATTATTAGGTTCCTTTAATAATTTGTGGGACATTTTGTCTCTCGCGTTAATTGAATTTATGATCCCGTTGGTTATCCAGTTTTTACGTTTAATTTTATTATGTTTTATTTTAATGCTTTTTGTGCAAATGTCTATATTACTTTCAATTATTTTTAAAAACATATTTGTTGCAGATTCTACATTCTCTTCCTGGTATACCTCATCCCAGGAGATTTGATTTAAGCGATATTCCAGCTTACTTTAATGAACATATATAAAGAATACCACTTCCGGTTTCACCGGAAATGTCATCAATTTTGAATTTTTAAAAGAAATACCCTGTATGTTTTAATATTTTCTGATTATGCATACAATTTTTTATCTAATAAATCAAAAATTTTTACATTACTCTCAAATATGGCGGACTTAGAATTTTTTATGAAATTCAAAATTAATTGAAACTATTTGTATAACGAAAAATTTCCAAGTAGGCATGGGATAACATAATATGGTTCATTTTTGATATTTTGGTGCAATATGAAACGAATATTTTTCATTATAATGAAATTATTTGAAAAAAATCAAAATAATTTTTTCCTTACATTTTAACGAGAATTGTCTGTTTTAACGCAACAGTTGCGTTAAAACAGACAATCTAATAACATGTAAAAAATTTTTTAAAACAAATATTTACTAGTTTCTCTGATGATGGTGTAATAAACTGAAACGTTAGAAAAAAAATAATAAAATTAGTTATACCTGACCGAAATCCCCACAAAAAAAAAAACTATCAGATATTATTTGATATTAACAGTCAAGAAAAGAAAAAATATATATATAGAGATTTGTTATATAGAAAATTTCATGCATAATCAGAATGTTTCATTTAAAAATTCAAAATTGATGATACTTTCGGTGAAACCGGAATTAGTATTGATGATATATATGTTCGTCAAAATAAGCCCATTTACTTCTTATATGTCAATGTTAAATTTGAAAATTTTATTCCAATTTAAAAAAAAAATGGCGGTCTGATACATGATCTCGTTGACACCCGATATACTGCACTTGACGCGCGTTTTGCCAACCAAGTTGGCATCATCTGGTGATTAAAACCGTTTTCCAATATTAAGATATTGCATAACTTAAATGTCACCAGCCAGTCATAGGTACACAGTTTTATACATTAAGGACTACAACAGTCTAAATTTAAAATTAAATTAGTATATCGTAGTAGCATGGCTTTAATTTTTTTTTTTTAAATAAGACCTTGCTGTTTGTTTGTCTGATGTCTTCTGGGAGGTGATTGTATATCTTAATAGACATTACATAACTACTATTCGCTGTAAGTGTGAGTCTGTGAGAAGGCAGTCTTAAAGTGTCTGTATTTTGGCATAATCTTTGTTGACAAGAAGTCATGAATATTTTCCTTAACATAAAGAGCATTTTGCAGCATATATGTCGAAATGACCGTGAGAATTCTTAGCTCTTTGAAGAGTTCTCGACAGGAATAATCAGGTCTGTTAAATGGGATTGTTCTTCTTATTCTCTTTTGAGCAGTTAATATATAATATATTCTATCACAGTTTCCCAGCCAATAATTCCATAAGATAGAATAAAACTGCCATATTATTATGCATAATAGTAAGCTATTACTATATTTTTAGACACATACAATCTTAATCGGCATTTGATAGAAGCATATAAGGTCATTTTTCTAAGGATGTTATTTATTTGTCAATTCCATGACAACTGTGAATCAAAATGTATTCCTAAAAATCTTATTGTTGCTTTTTGAAAGGCTGCATGCCTTTCTCTATTTTTATCAATGGGCTATAATCCGCTTTTTTTATTTAATAAAGTACGGAATCGGTTTTAGATACATTTAAGAAAAGTTTATTTTTAAAGCTGTAATTCTACATATTTAGGGTGCACTCATGTCACTCACTGGCTTGTAGACTTAGGTTCTCTACATTTAAAGAAGTAACTATCCTCGCAACAGCGTCAGGGAACAGTGTGAGATTTTCCACTTGGTTTAAGTTACTATTCTTAATATCGTCAATAAAAATTAGGAAGAGAAGGGGCCCAGCACACTCCCTGTTGTACTCCCACCTCTACCTTTTGCAGAGCTATATTTTCTATTACCGGCCCTTAGAACTACCTTCTGGAATCTTTCCCTTAGATACAACACAACTTTAAAACTGTCCCATTACTCTGTAGTTAGTTAGCTTTATTCTAAGCAAATTATGGTTTACCATTTCAAAAGCTTTTGCGTAGTCAAAGTAGAGACCAGTAACAATATTTTTATCATTTAGACTTTTAATTATACTCTTTAAAGAAGCTAAAATTGCATCTTGAATCGGTAGCCCTCTACAGAATCCATATTGACTATTACATAAAAATGTGTTATGATTTAAGAAATTTATTAAATGAGTGTAAATTATATTCACTATATATGTAGTCAATATAATTTACACATATGTACCATATGTTTAGCGCCAAGTGTGGTCAGTTAGAAACAGAATACGAGTGATGGCTGCGAAGTAGGATGAAATGAGATGGAATAAGACACACCTAGCTAACATAGGGACAGGCTCGGTCTATGCCCCACCACCCAGCTAAAATACACTCACACTGTTACATCTGTCTGACTTGTTCAATTGGTCTTTGCTAACGGTTGGCCATATTAGCCGTTTTACACATGGTCTATACATATAACACAGATATTAGGTGCATTTTTTTCCAACTGAGATCTCAGGTAATCTAAGTAGTTTTAAGGTTACGGAGGCTACATCAAATGAAATTATGCTTTTATTTATGCAGTGTAACCATAAAACAACTTAGATTAGTTGATACCTCAGTTAGAAAGAAAACACCTGTAGACTACACATAATACAGAATAAATAAATACATACATAAATTAGGTTAGGTTAGGTTTTTTTGCGTGTGTGGGTCCTTGTGGACCATCCACTGTGGCCATGAGTAGGCCTATTGTGGCTCACTCCTAATTATATTTCACCTAATAAGTTCAGTCTCTTAATGAATCTGATAACTTTATTGAGTGAGAGTGTGTCCAGATTCTCTCGCAAGTTATTATTACGAATCGAATCCTCCACAGCATAAGGTGCACAAGACGTGATCTGCCTTCTCATCATCCCCCAGGCATAGACGACACTCAGTGTTTTTCACTAGGCCGAGTTTATGCGGATGACAGTTTAGTCGGCAGTGCCCGGTATATAGCTCTGTTAGAGTTTTCAGGTTTACCCTGTTTAACTCTAAAAGTTTCTTAGCTCTTGGGTATTTTAAAAACACCTTCGAATGAAGTAATCCTGGTAACTTCTGCAATACTGGAGAGTTTTCCTTTCAGCCCAGTATATGCATACATTGACACTGAACTATTTTCCACAAACATCAAAACACTCGAAACTATAATTGACGTACGTTTCGCCGACCAAGTTAATAACATTACACATTAAAAAAAATCCAACTTTCAATGTAGTGGGATATCCCTATTCAATTTTCTCATACTATTTCATTCCCTTTCTAGATGGTATATTTAAAAACACAGCTTCTGAGTTAAAACTTTCGATTAAAGTTTTATATACTAAATAAAATTGAAATATTACCTCTGCATAACCAATAAACTCTCCATTTGGTCTCAATAAATTGAAATTGACAATACCTCCTTGATGCTCTCTATTTTCAAAACTTGTATCATGGTATAAAATTACTGCGGGTTTTCCATTGAAATGGTGTAATACTAATAAATTTCTGTATACATACTGTGCAAGAGAAAATGTATGTTGAGAAATAATATCAAAGTTTAAATTCAGTCTCTTTATTGTATCAAATCCATGTTTTATTGCTAAAATGGATAAAAATGGTAAAGTTCCATCTTCAAATCTGTAAAACGAAACAATTTTTTTATTTTATGTAGTGTTAAGTAATTAACTAACATCACAAATAATACAACCTACTGTATCCCTAAAGGTACCTTGTGCCCATTTTAGAGGAATGAATACATAAAACAAAATAAACATAATACATATATTCGAAATAACAATATAAAAACAAATCACACTTTCAGCAACCATAAAACATAAAGGTTCATTATAAAGTCTCCGGGGTCCAAAATAAAGAAGTGTACAAAATACTAATTAAATTAAACATTGAACAAAATGATTATGTAATTTTGAATATGAATCTTTAAGGTGAAAGAAAGAGTAAGAATTCTTTGGCAAGACACGACTTGGGTCAGGTAAAATTAAGAGCAAAACGACATGCTAATAACAGTAATTCTCGACATTTAAAGTTTTAAGAACTACCAAATATATTTCAAGTTGAAAGTGCATAGAAAATTTCAATTTAAAGTTTTATTTAAATATTTAAGCAACATATTTTATTGGCTGTATTTCTATATCCAATATATTTAATTTATAATCTTTCATCAAGAATAATTTTTTCTTGTAAAGTTCAAAACAAAAAAGTATCATCCTCACTTGAGAGAAACAAAAAAAATTAACTTACATTCTTCGTATACAACTTGTTTAGGATGTTAGTATAAGCAGACACACAATAAAGTACTTAATTAAATTTGAAATTTTTTACCTTTCATATAAATTGATCCTAGGTACCATAATATTTCTAGAACTAAGAGCCATTAACACAGTACCACCCCCAAAGTACTTCTTAATTAACAATTTTTCACTTGATTTTTTAACTAAAAGAGCTCCTATACCAGTTGGGTAGCCAAATATTTTGTAAAAGGAAATAGGAATAAAATCTGGTTTGTGTTTAGACAAATCTAAAGAATTTGTTGAAATATAACTTGCACAGTCAAGTACAACATACCAGTTTTTACTTTTATTTTCAATAAAAAGAATTTAAATGGCCATTTCTAACAGAGTCGATCCAGGTCAAAGGGTATTTCGTTCCAGAAAAATTACTCTGTGCCGGATAAATAAAAATACTATTGCTATTTTCAAGTCTAGTCTCATTGTTAAATACATTAAGTTGCTTATGGGTCGATAACATTTTTAAAAGCCATTTCAGATTTTATCTCTGCTACATTTTTAGCAAAGTTCCTCATCCCTAATACAGAAGTATGATTATTCTCTAAATAAGTAAAAGTTCCTGTATTTTCACCATAATCAAAGCATTCAGCAATTATCTTTAAGGCTGCTGTTGCACCAGATGTAAAAATAACAGAATATTCTTCATTATTAGTATTGAAATGATCTAGAATTCTGAAAGATTAACATTTATCATACATAATTCAACACCTATAAGTTCAGTTCAATAATAGGGTCATTCTTTACAACAGCCACTTCTGCCTGATGAAAAAAACAAATACATAGTACGATGCTCTGTCATGTCAGGAATACATCCCACATAATTATATGTTGCGCTTATGATGGGGAATGCCACAAAAAAATTAATAAAATTTTTCAATGCGTTTTAGTGGGAATTTACGATAACTCTCATACGGCACGTTTAACTTACACACATACATTCTATATCTGCTTTATATGACTCATAATGGGTTGACAGCGCAGGTACAAAGTAACTTTTAACATCTATGTATTTCCTTTGCCACAAAACATAGTACGAAAATACGATTTTGCAAATATCTTTCCCTTGCCCTTTAATTTATTCTATTCAAGTCTTACATTTATCAATTATGTGAATGATAACATGACTTCCCTTGCCCCAAAAACGTAGTACGAAAATACGATATTGCAAATATTTTCCCTTGCCCTTTAATTTATTCTATTCAAGTCTTACTTTGGTAATTCTTTACAACAGCCACTTCTATATTTTTCGTGTTTTTTTTGTACACACGCGTAAAGTATCTCTATAGAAGACATTTGCTGCAAAAAAATGTTGCGCAAATATATTTCGTATTTTCGCATTGTTTTGGGGCAAGGGAAATAAGTGACAATGTTAATTGTCGCGCTGCCAACCATAAGGAGTCATATAAAGCAGATATAGAATGTATGTGTAAGTTAAACGCGCCGTATGAGGGTTATCGTAAATTCCACCAAACGCATTGAAAAATTTTATTATTTTTTTGTCGCATTTCCCATCATAAGCGCAACATATAATTATGTGGGATGTATTCCTAACATACGGAGCATCGTACTGTGTATTTGTTTTTTTAGTCAGGCAGAAGTGGCTGTTGTAAAGAATGACCCTTACTTTTATCTATTATGTGAATGATAACACGACACAATCACTTATTTCCCTTGTCCCAAAACATAGTACGAAAATACGATAGGTAATTTATATTTGCGCAACGTTTCCTTTGCAGCAAATGTCTTCTATAGAGACACTTTACGCGTGTGTAAAAAAAAACATGAAAAATATAGAAGTGGCTGTTGTAAAGAATTACCAATAATAGCATACTTACTGATAACGTACTATGTCAATTCCATCTTCTGTTGATTTACTAATAAGATTTCTAGCATGAGGATTTGAGTAAACATTGTTAGAAAAATCAGAAAATACATTCTGTATCTGTTTTTGAGAATATAATGTAGATCCAGCATGGTCCAAATAAAAGTTTTCTAAAAATATATTTTCTACTTACACTACTACAGAACATATGTATAAAATTGTAAGTGTAGATACCTAACCTAAAAATTGAAAATGTCAATGTCAAGTTTTCTCAAGGTTGGCCTAATCACAGGTTTCCATCCGTTACGTCATATTCGGTGGTAAACAGTGAGAGGTTTTAAATAGAGAAAATTTAACATTTCTTTTTAAATAACACATGTCTTACCCTTTAACCTGGAAAATTCCTGTGAGATAAGATTTAATTGCTGCGTTGAATAAATATTACTGTATTTTATAAAATGTTCTATATCCATACTTATGAATTCTTATTTTGTTACTACGAAAAACAAATTAAACCCTTAGGAAATCAGTAGGTACCTAAAAAAAAATTAGGATTAATTTGTAATTAATAAGTTTAATTTTATATCTGGTAGGTATAAGTACCTACTTACTTATAGTTTGATAGGTACCTATATGTGTACCAAATGGAGATAGTACATACATACATACATATAACGATAAGACAATAAAATATAATGATTTCAATAAATCACACCATATAAACTACAAACAACAAACATCAGTTGATGGGGAAATTCAAAAATATATATTATATGTGTATTTTATTTCATGTAACAAAACGTATAAACAATAGATAATTATTTTATTTCTTAATGAGGTAGTACTTACTTTGAACATGCGATGTAAATATACAGTACGTACAGTGGCGGCTCGTGATATTTTCCGCAGAGGAGGCTTGGAAATCTAAAAGACAACTAAATTTCAATATGAATGATTACAATTTGCACATTTCCCCAACACCCTTGAGGTAGTACAACGGCGCGTTACATTTTTGTGTCATGGGTTATTACCCAGAGTAGCCATACAATCCCACTTATAATTAAATTATAACTTCTAATAAAAATCAAAACAGTTTTGGAAAAGAATTAAAAAATAAAAGTGTTAAAGTGTTTTTCTACAAACAAAACATTGTATTCATTCACTGCCAGAGTGTAAAATTATTACTTGTAATAAAAATTAAAATAGTTTTGAAAAAGAAGTTATAAGTATAAATAAATATTTTCTAAAAAATGAATAACGTGAATAAATATTTCTTCTAAAATAATAACTAACTATATTAATGTTTGGTGGAAAGTCTAAATATTTTTATAAATCAGTGGTAACCTGCGATTTTCAGAACTAGCAAAATGGTTGATTACTTCGTCATAAAATGAAAATGAATCAATAATTTTCTTCAACTCTGACAAAAAACGTTTTTCTATTGAAATAAGTGATATATTTGACAGGCGGTCTTGAGCTATTGTGTTTCTAGTAAATGTTTCTATGCGTTTGAGTGCTGAAAACGATCATTCTACAGAAGCTGATGTTACCGGAATTGTTGACATTAAAGATAAAAGTTTGTACAGTTCGGAGAGACAGCTTTTTATATTATTGTCATATATAAAAGTAAGCATTTCTTGAGGCAATTTTGAATTTGCTAAATGTTGCTGGTCAGAATACAGCACACATAATTCATTTCTTAACGAAATACGGTTAAATAAATATAGTTTAAAAAAACTAAAAAACACGCTTTTAAAGCACATCAAACTAAAAAAGTGAAAAATAATTATTAATATAAACTGAAAACAATAATGAACGAAAAATACTAGTATTATTGTGAAAAAAGCGTGGGTTGCTCGATATACGAAAAATATGGCACAAAGCGCCCCACGCTTTTTTCACAATAATACTAGTATTTTTCGTTCATTATTGTTTTCAGTTTATATTAATAATTATTTTTTCACTTTTTAATCAATCAATCAATCAATCAAAATATGCTTTATTGTCCAAGAACGAAAATCTTATTGACAAAGCTTAACATGAGTATAACACAATACAATAGTCACAGGGAAGTAAAATAAGCAACAAAGTAAGGTATAAATACTTACATACATACACAATGACAGAACACTACAAAAGAGAAAAATAATAATAAAATATCTACATGTTAAAATAAGTAAATAAATGCTAATGGGCGAAGCAAATTCCAGTTAAAATCGGTCGCTGTAAAATTCACTAATACTATAATAGGCTTTCTGAACTAAAATGTCTTTTACTGCCTTTCTGAAGGTCTTCAGTTCGGTCATACTTCTAACAGACAGCGGTATGTGATTGTAAATTTTTTTTACTCTCGTATATTAATGACTGTTTAGTTAGGGTCGATCTTGGGATAGGTAGGGGTAGAGATAAATTTGTTGTCCGTCTAGTGTTATATTTAGGTAGGTGGTCAGTATCTACTGAATTTAATATTTTTTTATGTAATAGACATACGGTCTCTAAGATAAAAATGCAGGTGAGAGTTAGTATTTTGTGAGTAACAAAAAGGGGTTTACAGTGGTCACTTGGTTTAGATTTACACACGTATCTTAATGCTCTTTTTTGCAATACAAACACACTGCTTAATAATTGTTGGTTGCACATTCCCCAAAACGGAATGCCATATCTAATATGAGATTCAATCAAGGCAAAGTATGCAGTTCTTGCAGCTAGAAAACCCAGTTCATTGGACGTTACTCTCACTGCATAGCAACCGGATGCCAACTTTTACATAGGTTCGCAACATGCACATCAAACTTTAGTTTGTTATCAATATACAGTCCTAGGAACTTCGTATGCGAGTTATTTTTAATATGTTGGTTATCTAGGAATAGGTCATTATAGTCAAATTTAAAGGTTAGAATGTTAGTTTTGTTTATATTAAACACAAGTAAGTTAGAATTACACCACTGCTTTACTTTACAAATATCTGACTTTATGGAGTTTTGTAAATTATTCACATTTTTATTATGCCACAGAATAGTGGTGTCGTCAGCAAATAATGTAAAGGTTCCCTGAATATCAATTGTGGCTAGGTCATTAATATACAACAAGAAAAAAATAGGTCCCAAAACTGATCCCTGAGGCACACCACAGCTAATGTTTCCTACATCCGAGATCTCACCATAAGTTCTGACAACCTGTGTACGCTGAGAGAGGTACGATTTGAGCCAGTTAAAGGATACACCTCGAAACCCATAACACCAAAGTTTCTGAAGAAGTATTTCATGATTTACGGTGTCGAAAGCTTTCGAGAAATCACAGAACACTGCACCAACAGCTTCGCCCTCGTTCAGTTGTAGATAATTTTGTTCTAAAAATTTAAGAATAGCATCAGAAGTGTTTTTTGAGTTTTGGAACCCAAACTGATTATTATTTAAAATGTTGTGTTCATCTAGGAATTTTAGCATTCGTTTTTTCATAAGCTTTTCAATTATTTTTGACAAGGTTGTAAGTAGTGAGATTGGTCGAAAATTTGCTGGGTCATCTAATTCTCCACCCTTATGCAATGGGATGATAATCGTTTTTTTTAGGTCTGATGGGAACACACCAGTTGTAAACGATTCATTGATTGCTTGTACGAGTACAGCAAGAATGCAGTCTGGTAAAGCTGCAAATATCTTTATTGACATATCATCTATACCACATGAGGATTTGTTTCTAATTTCACGTATAGTTAGTTTCAGTTCATCTAATGAGACAGGTTCTATTTTAAAATCTGCAGGAATATTAGAATTTTTAAGGTAATCAAGGGGGTTTTGCTGCGGTGCAATGTTCTCTGTTAGTTTTGCACCAATAGAACAGTAATAGTCGTTAAAATTGTTTGGAGTTACAATCGGATGCACAGAAGCCAGCTGATCACTTTTACCTCTTAAATTATTAACTATAGCCCAGCTTTCTTTAGTTTTATTACTAGCATTTTGCAATCTATTTTCATAGTACGCTTTTTTTGGCATATTTAATAATCATTCTGTATATACTACGGTATCTATTGAAGTAGACCATAAAGAAGTTACTGGATATATATTTTCTGATATAGTGCAAGGAGCGTAAATTTTTGGCAGAAGTTTTTATACCTCGAGTGATCCATGGTTTTTTGGATCTTATTTTAATATTTTGCAATTTAAAGGCTTTGCAAAAATTTCTTGTTAATAACGCGTGAAAGTTATCAAGTTGATTACTATTATTCAGTAAATTTTCCCAGTTTGTATTCTGGCAATATTCAAGAAACCTGTCATAGTTTATTTTACTGTAGATTCTGCCACGCTTAAGTCTAGAGTTTGCTTTTCCCATTTTTAATGATAGCTTACATATTACGGCTTCATGATCAGACAATCCTGAACTAACAACAGAACAAAGAACATTTTCATGCATTAAGTTAGAGCAAACATAATCAATTACAGTTTCTGAGTATTGACAGATGCGAGTAAATGAGTTTACGTGCATTGCTAAGTTAAACGAAATAAATAAGTTTTGCAGATTTTGGGTATCACCTGAACTTTTATCCACAAAGTTTATGTTTAGGTCTCCACTGAGTATAATTGTAGCGTGTGCTGGAAGTAGGGACAGTAGTATTTCAAGTTTTTTATAAAAACAGTTACATTGCATGATGGAGGTCTATACATGCATAATATATAAAATTGCTCTTACTATTATGAACCAAGGAAAACTCAAATTCTCTTTCTACTAAAAGATAGTTATATTTATCAACATTAACAAAAGTGAATTTATCAGAAAATTTTTTATTTATGAGAATGAGGGTGCCACCATGAATGGAGTTTTTCCTGCAATATATTGATAGTGCTTGGTAGTTAGGGGAGATAACAAGGTTCATCAGCTTTTAGCCAATGCTCGGTAACTAATACTAGATTCGGAAAATTGTGAGTTTCTAAAAATATAAAGAGTTCATCAGTCTTGTTGCGAATCGATTGAATGTTTAATAATAATAATGTAAGGCACTCATTTGATTTCGAGGATATATTTATTTTAGTGTTATTAAATCGGCTAAGGGAGTTTCTAAAAAAGAATTTGAGTTTAGGGTTAACATATGACAGATTGTTTCTATTTCTACCACTACTTACTAAAGCACCCATTTGGATTTCACTATCTACTACACTTGAACTCAAAACATTGATTATAGTGCACTCGTCATCACCGGACACACAACTATTGTTATTTAAGACTGTATTATTTTTAACCGAATCAGCACTGACTGGTAGTAGAAGGGGATTCGGTGGAAATTGAGTTGACGATGAAAAAGGTTCCCTAGGTTCTTCATCTCTTAAGACTTCACTGCCACTATGCTGGCGGTCGTCACTGTTAAGTTTAGTGTCCTCGATGGGGTTAGATACAAAGTTCAGTACCGTATTCTTGTTCGAACTGGTAGATTGCTCTGTAACACTCATTTTTTTAGTATTGTTTAGTATTATATCAGCTATATGTTGAAGTACTTTAATTTTGCCACTGTATTTAATTTTAAAATAACCATTTTTAAAAAAGAAGTTAGAGTAATTAACAATAGCGTTGATATTCTTATATATAACATTGGTTTTATAGGTATTTTTTGTGGACAGTTCATCAAAAACACTTATGTTAAATTTGTTTATTAACTTATTTAACACCGTTTTCCCGTTCCATAAAGGTACTGAGATAATGATGAGGTTGGTGAAAGAGCTTACTTGTTTCAGTTTGTCAAGCACCGATTGCTGGATGCTGATACCCTTTTATATTGGCTAGGCCACTTAAAATAACAACGTAGTCACTGCTGCCGAAGCTTTCTGTTAGATTTTCTATATTAGATATTAAATCAGTATAAAGTGCATTTGATTTAATGAAAGAACAAATGTTGTCCATTAATTTAGTTTGATGTGCTTTAAAAGCGTGTTTTTTAGTTTTTTAAACTATATTTATTTTTCACTTTTTAGTTTGAAGTGCTATGAAAGCGTGTTTTTTAGTTGTTTTAAACTATATTTATATTGCTTATTGATGCTGATATTATAACATATTACGATCCAACAGATATTTCTGAAAAAAAAAAAAAAATTTTTTTTTCAGCCGTGGGATTTGAACTCACGCCCGAGGAGTCTGTCGTTTCGCATTGACTGCCTTAACCCGCTCGACCACCGCAACCTAGCTGACAATCGTGGAATGTACTTACATATTAAGCCTTTCCTCTCACGCAGAGAATACGTGAGGAAAGGACTAGCTATCCTGATCAGGATAATGATATAAACTTATCAAATTATTGTATTGTTACCGGTTCTTCGTAAATGTACAAAGTTTCAATTAAATCTGTCCGTTTAAAGTGGGTCAAAATCGAGTCCAAAGAGTCGGTTACAAACAAACAAACAAACAAACAAGCAAGCAAACATACAGGTGAAGCTAATAAAAGCGTGTTAAAAATGGACACTGGTCCATTAATTTGTTTATTAGACTATTAGGAAATGATTTAGAAAACATTATAAAATTATTAGGATTTACTAAACCGAAACATTGCGAAGTATTTAAGTCGGAAAATCTAATTTCAATTTGAAGTATAAGGGTGTCCTAAATTTCTGTAAAAATTTGTTTGTAATGTATGTCTGTCCTGCCAAAGTTATATGTTGTCTTCCTTTTTTCTTTTTAACTGTGGCTCATCGTCTGATTCTTCAATATTTTTTTAAAAAATATTATATAAATTATTGAAATGTAGGTATTTCGTTATTGCGAAATTCTTTTAATTTAGATATAAGTGAATTAAGACTATTTTTAGAATATCAACATCAGTTTAAATCATTTTAAAAATCTTTAGAAAAAATATGAAGTTTTTATCCAACAATAACGATTTTAATCCGTAAGCTGCTCTTAAAGTCTAATCGTCATTTAAAAAGTCCTCACTTTCAGAAATAAAATTAAAAACGTTAATACGTTTTTTCCTGTATGTGTCAACAGTGAAAACAACTATAGATGAAAAATTCCAATGAGTGCGAGTGGGAGCATTACTCAGAATTCTATGTTCCATAATTCTATTTAAAATATTAGATCTTTTACTAAATTTTGAAAAAAATGACGGAAAACCAGTAATATTTCAAAAAAATATTCTCTTTAATTTTTTAGCTAAGGAGTTTCGTATCCACAATCTCTTAATGTAGTTTTATTAGTCGGTTTGGATAAAATTAGTAAAGAAAACCTCAAATTCTCATTTATTTATTTGACGATGATGATTATTTTGACAGAAAACCAAAGACCTCATTAGTCCTGAGGAAGGACAATAAATTTTGTCGAAACGTCGACTAAATGAGAATTTGAGGTTTTCTTTACTAATTTTAGCCAAACCGACTAATAAAACTACATTCTCTTTAATTCCGTTATAGGCTTTACTCAAAACCAAATTTAACTTGTGTACGTAACAGTGAGTGAAGTAAGCTTGAGGAGGAATATTCATTATTTTAGTTTGGTGTCCATTAAGTTGTTCTGACATAATCGCAGCACCGTCATTGGTTAATAATTTAAATAAACTGTCCGCGTTACTTCCACTACTCACATAAAAAAAACCAACAAATCTTTCAACAACTTACATCTCTAAAAATTACGGAAAGTTGAGATTTACAAGTAATGTTTGTCGTTTCATCAATTTGCCACGAGAAAAATTCGCAATTATGTAGTTCTTTATAAATTCTGCCTTTAATAATGGAGCTAACACTCTCAGTTAGGTAATTTTGAATTGATTTAGACGTTCTGGAAAATGGCGTTATTCAAAAAGTTCTTCAATTTTGGATCATACCTTTTTAAAAAATCTATTAGCTCCTTGAAACTTTCTTTATTATACGAATCGCGTTTTTCGTCATATTCTAGAAAAAAATTTCTTGAGAAGATGAATATATAACGGCATCAATTAATCACATTAATATTTCCCTATTTTCACGGACTTTTTCATTTCTATTTCGCTTTTATGCGCAGAATCCAAGAAATTTACAACATTCGAAGTTAATGCAAGATAAAATAGCTTCTGGGGTTTTTCATGCCTTTCTAAACCTCGCAACAAATTTTGCAAATTATTAAACCCGGCTCTGCCCCAATGGAGGATTGATCATTAGTAAATAACATTTCCAAGAGTATAATTTGTTTCTAAATGTTGATGCCGTTGATGACGGTGTAGGTCTGACAATTTCTTTAATTCTCACTTTTTGATCATAACTAATAAGAGAACTAAATCCATTTAACAACAAATAATCCACGACGTCTGGATAACAAAAGATATCATTGGGAATATTTTCACCTAGAGCACCCTTCCTCGACCACTTGTTAAATATTTTATATATGTTTTATGTTCTCCCACGAAACCACATATTGTCACTGTTTTTGTTCTATAACTGTTCATTCTCTTGTGAGAGGGAATCAACGCTCAAGTGAAGTGTACATGCGCTAGAAAGAGATGGGGTGCCGGAAGCTAGCTGCCCTAACGGACAGATCCAAAATATTTGCTATACGCGCCAATAATTCAAGGTCACTCATCACATAAGAACAATGTATTGAAATGGAGGCTGGCTGGCTTCTAGCTTCAGAGTCTCTGCTAGCTTCCGTTCATTCGAGCAAGCAGGATGATAGAACTGGAAACATGCATACGTGGAGTGGACTATCCACACTACAACGTTACATATTAGTGGAAAAGAAATGCAATTTTTTTTATACTGAAAATTAATTAATGAATTATAAACAACATTGAGAATTGAGATAAGTAGAAGTTTCTATTTGTAAAAAATATCAGTTTGGAGATATTCTGCTTCCCCCAGAATTGTAGAGGAGGCTCAGCCTCCCCTGTTTCCCTGACAAGCCGCCACTAATACAGTATGTCCCAAAATAGAAATTTGGTATATAGGCAGAGACGGACTGGGCTATGGGGGTGACGGTTTTAGGCGCAACAACTTGCAAGAAGGTGCCTTATGTGTTACGTTTAGGATCGAAATACAAGTAATGAAATTTTCATTATTTTAGATAGCCAGCTTGATAACATTTAAATTTAATCTAAAATCGCACGCACGCACGCACGCACGCAAAACTGTTTGATACAACATCATGTCATTTGAGTTGTTTAGGAAATTTTATGTAATAAGATTTGCATATGTATTTTGAAGTTTACAGAAGCTCATAAACGGGGGTGTAATGTGCCACTACATGGAGTTGCACTGCGCAAGTGTCCCGACCAGAGACCGGAAGTACGTGGTCAAGAGTGTGGGAGTTTTTGGGACATGGTGCGGCACGAGAGTGAAGTAGCGCAGTCAGTACCACCACCTGCTCCAAGTAAAGATACGACTAGTGACTTACGATTTATATTATGTTGTATGAAATACATTGATACCTGTAACAAAGCTGTGATAATAAAGACATATTTATATGAACATTAAACTTATTAACAACTTATTAAAGAAAATTAAACAACTTATTTAATGCTGTAGACTTCCGTCACTGTTAATAATTATTATTTGATGTTTGCCATAGTAGTCATTGCGTTTGTTTCCAGGGTCTATTTAGTGTATTTTGAAAGTTCGTATCTCGGAAAGTTGATGAAATATTTTGTTTAAATTTTGTATGAGGGGGTTTTTGATGATGCTGAGAGCGAATTTAAAAGCAAAATTTATATAAAAAATCTTTCATATTTTTTTGAAAAATCGACCCAAATTTTATCCACAGAGTCGTACGCCAATGAGCAATGTTAAAGTTGATTACGTCGAAACAATTATATTTTGAGTCTATACTTACCACCTAAATTTGAAATTAATCCGGTTTATAATGCCTGAGATAAAAGGCTCTACTCATAAAAAGTGAATCACACTGTATACAATTTTTATTATTATTATTTTCTCATTTCAGTATAGTAAGCATTGAATTTATGTAATTTATGTAATACGGAGGTTTACCCTTGAATGAATAAATAAAAGTAAATAAATAAAGTAAAATGATATGATAATTAAGGAACCAGTTGATTTTTTTAATTTAGGTTCTTGATACAAAAAAAATCTCCCAGTTAATCAAATGTGTAACGCATAACAAAACTAATTTTCACGTGCAATGTAAAACAGTCGGTTTTCATTGGTTGATATTCTTCATTATATTATGACTGCTGAAACAACTGTTCCGCATTGTGCGGGGAACTTCTTATGACTATATACATACAGTGCAATATGAGATATGAACAACTAAAAAAAAAAAAAAACGATCTGTAAAAAATTGCTTTTTGATATTGGCAAAGACAATTGATCTGCGGGAATGTAACAAAGGCGCGTCGGACTATTTATTTTCTTTGTCGGTACGCCGCTACCAAGTAATTTCAATAATTTGAAAAGAAAAAACTATTTAATTAAGACATCCTTCAAGCACTATTAGCAAAATTATGTAAATTCAGTATTAACACATTTTTAATAATTAATGATAACTTGTGTCAACAAGGTAGAACTTTTATTATGAAAAGTATATTTATCATCATTTATGTAGGTACTTATATATTTTTTTCAGTTGTTTTATGCAGATAGAATAGATTCGACGAAGACAGAACTTCCAATATAAGGGACATCCCGTATATCTTTTATGCACTTCAAATTATCATAAAGAAAATTGTTCCTATTAAATGTAATGATAAGTATTTATATGATGTAAGATTTATTTATATATACTCGTGTAGTTTATGTTTATCAGATTAATTTTAAGAATCTCAAAATAATTACTTAACCGCATTAATAATGGAAATCATTAATATTATTATTGATATTTAATACATGTTCAATAAATATATGATCGTTTGCTTTTAAAATAAGAACTTAAAGATGTAATAAAACACTTAACTTTTGTATGTTGTAAAAACATGAAACATCTAAAGGACATTTCGTGACGTTGTCAACAAGTAACAAGAAGGATGTTTTTTATAAACATCCTGTGTAGGTTAATAATAATGTTTAATAAATACATTCATATTTAAACGTTCTCTATAACATTATTAAAATACATCCTTAGGTTGTTTTCTAAATAAGTAACATTAGTAGAAACATCCTTATTATGTTAAGATAACTTACTTGAGGATACGTCCTTTTGAGAACATATCATTAATCATACTTAAAATATTATAATCAAACGGTTCGTACAATGACGGTGTAATGTCACTAAAATTAAATAACGTAATAAAAACATGTCCCAAAATAAGTCGCAGTTCAGCACTATTGTTACGATAATAGGAAACGGACACTAACATTTATTTCCTGTAAATGAGTGTATTTTCTAATAAATAAATTAGTTATGCAAAACGTTTTTAAAACGTTGTATACAGGGTGAGTTTTAAATGCGTAGTTATATTTTACCCTCAATATATTTCGTCGTGTACAATTGATTGGCACTGTCAAAAATTTTTGAACAATAAAAATTTTTTAATTTCTGATAATTTTTTCGTCCTCCAGCCACTGACATTTTGTGAGACGATATTAGACTTATTTAATATCAGTGTAGACGCCGCACCAAAACAAATGTAATAGTTTATAAAACATTAAGCTCTTCTTAAGAAAGCATGATACCTATCTGTACGCACTGGCCGAAAATAAGAAATAAACCTCAAGGCGGCCAAGGCGCGATTGATTAGTCCTTTGTGTCACTTGTAGTTTGCTCTTAAAACAAAAAGGTGTTAAAAATATCTGTTTATCTATTTTTCCTTGTAAAATTAGGTAATCCTGACACTTTTTTTTATAAATAAACAGAACTCGTCTCGTAAGCACCAAATATTAAAAATATGCAATACTCTTTCTGTGTATTTTAAATTATTATTATTGTCTCTAATTTATAGTTTGTTTAATATGGTTCATTTCTAAAAATGATTCAAAGTTGAAAATAATCATTTACTACATGAATATATCATATGGGCTTGACGTTTGGATAGCATTCCATAGCCGTTTTGCTTCTCTCGCATTTTCATCTACTTGAAAATATGCCTTTAACATATCCAGCATTAGAATAATAAAATTAGTCGCTATGGTTAATCACTAATTTTCACAAAATGAACCACCAAAGAACAAATTATAAATAATAAATTTCGGTAACATAGTAACTCAAAACTTGGAATCATAAATTTAATCACAAAAAACTATAAATAACAGTATTAAACACATTTTTGTAAATGCTAATGTAGACAGGTACGCGAACTATCAATAACACTGATTTTTACATGGGGTGTAGTGTTGCCAGATATGTGAGATTTGCACATAGGTTATAAATGGTAGAAATTTTTATATAATAGTTTTATTACTTAAAAAAAGTGCAGGTAGACAAGTGAAAATAATGGTATAAATACCATGAAAATGGTATGTCTGGCAACACTGATTAGGTGCGTGGTTAGATGTGTGAAGATCATAAGTTACATAGGCTAATATCGCAGTTCACAGTATGGCGTGGTTGAATTTTTATAATGTAATGGCCTATCCTGAATAAAGTGCTGTTTTCTCAAGAAAAATTGATCTTTTTTATTTTATTCCTTGAAAACCTACACATTTCAAATTATTGTAATAGCACAGCGTAAGTGCCTACTTCTTAAAAAATAATAATCCTTTTATAAACTTTGGAAAGAATGAGAAGGGAACATTAAATTCATTATATATATATATATATATATATATATATATATATATATATATATATATATATATATATATATATATATATATATAGAGGTATCTTATTTTTAATATATGTATACAAGAAACCGAGCACGGTGCCAATCCCACATCCATGCGACAGAGGATCGTTGTAATTGACGGATTGGATGCAGTGGGGTCCGGTGGAATGAAAAGAAAATTTTTAACAGTATCAACTCCTGCCGATTTATCGGCTTATTTGATCTTAAAATTACTACTGTGATAAATAAAACTATTTGGCTTAAAATAATGAAATTAACAATTTAAAAACTATGGTAAACAAGACACTATGAAATTTTGCTTGTTGAGTAGACGGGTAAATATCTATACGCCAAAACCCGATAAAGACAATTGTGAAATTAAGCGGCTATATCAGACCGTTTTGTTTATTTTCATTGGTAATTTTGTTGAAGTTATTTATATGTCGTTTGTTAGTCCTGTTTAGTCTGCTATTCTTTGCCAAGAGCGGGTATAAATTCTGATCGAAGATTAGGCTTTACGTATTGCCATATTTACATGTTTTCTAAAAGTGAGTTCTTTGTCTAAATGTACTGCTATGTATTTTACATCGTTCTTAGTTACTATTGAACGTCCGTTAATTTTTATAGGCGTCAAAATTTTGTTGGTTTTGAATTTTTTTGTAAATATTATAGTCTCCGACTTCCCCTCATCTTCCACTGGTATGCCTTCGCTCGTACCATATGAGCCTTCAGCAGCATATTTGCCGCTTGTGCGCTATGGCTGTGGCTATATATAGCCCTGTCGTCGGCGTACATGGCTAGTTTTGTTTAGGAAATTGACGGAAGTCAGAGACGTTAGATTTAAACAATTTTGGTCCTGAGATCGACCCCCTGTGGGACGCCTGCGTGAATGCTCTTCGGTGGAGAGAGTGTATTGTTGATTTTGACTTGCAGTGTTCTATTGTTCAAGTATGAGTGTAGTAGTTTTATAAGGTATATTGGGAAATTGTATGTGTGTAGTGTGTACTGTTACGTCATTGACGATCCTGACGACTTGCTCTGATAGTGTTGTAACCCCGTTTGAATCCAGACTGGTAATCGATGTGGACACCCAGAGCATCTTGTGTAGGTATTGTGAATTCGATTTAAAATGACTTTTTCCACCAGTTGGGAAATTGTCGATAGAAGACTAATAGAACGATAGTTTACCGCAAGTCGGAGATTCTTCCCCGACTTGGGTATCGGAGCCACAGCAGCACTTTTCCATGCTCCACATAGCATTTAATATCCTATGTATATTCAAAAGATATACACGAAGTGAAAATAACGTTTTGTATTTGGCATGTACAACTATACAATATACATGAAGCATACATAATTAACATACTATTATGGATATTCGTACGATGTTGTTAAAACCTATAGTAGTTCTATTGTCTCCGAATGTATATTGTGGGTACATACGATATGTCATGTACAGATATCATTCTTTATACTATATGTAGTATAACGTTAATGATAAATGTATATTTATTTGTTTTACAATGTACCTATAATATGATATGTACATACGCATTTAAGTACAGCAAGTTTTTATTTGCTTTCCAGAGTAGACAAGAAGAATTTTTTATAAAATATGTAAAAGTATGAGACACGAAAATTTATGAAATAACAAAGTTGAATCACTCCTAAACCACGCGTTCATTCACGATAATAATGTTATTAGTTATTATAACAACATGTATTTCATTGACTTCACTGTGTTCCTTGCCCGACAGTAACCGTTTTCGAGTTATCGTTAATTCTTAGATCATCCGATATTCGACCTAAAAGTATACCGTCTAGTTTATGTACTAGGTTGAGTTGCCTACGATGTAGCTGAGCTTGGCGTAGTGGTTAGGGTTCGTGCTTCCCACGTGGCCGATCGGCTTAACACAACTGATACACTCTTACTTACACGGCCGAACACTGCGAATGAGAATGAACAAAACACAGAGGGACATTAGTGCAGGCGTTATGCAGGGGTCGGTTCTTGCACTAAAATTATATAACATATACGTGTACAACTTTTGAAAACATGTTAACGAGACAATACGTAAAGTTTATGCCATATCCAGGAGTCTTTACCCCCTGATGACGGGAAATAGCAGACTAAATAGGGTCAATAAAAAAATAATTTACACTATGATAGTGAGACTGGCCCTAGTATATGCTGCGTCAGTTTGGTGTTCTGCGAGCGCGACGACGTTAGGTTAGTCCTTGTGGACCCTCCACTATGGCCATTAGCAGGCCTATTGGGATCCCGACATTACACAAATTACAGGTACTGGAAAACAAATTTCTTCACCTCATAACTAACTCAACAAGGAAATTACGAAAACTTTGTAACGACTTCGTACCCATAGGGGATTATATCAGAGATACTTCACAAAAATTTTATGAATTTAAACTCTCTGATTGTCCACTAACAGCCAACATTACAAAATAAGGGAGTATAACGCGCCATTTAGAATAAAACACAAATTATCGTATCAAACGTTACCAATTTTCAGACAACATAATATTTAGATCACACTCCTCCTACAAAATGGGAGGACACGCCTATATAAGAGGGCACAAAGATTTTAAATTTTTTTCTCACCTTTCTCTCCTTTTTGTTCGTTTTTTGTTATCAAAATTCCCCGAAAAATGTTATTCCAAATTATAAACTAACCATCAGTAAATTGTGGCACATTATTATATACAAAAAATATCATTAATATACCCAAAAATAAACGGAGTTAGACCCCCTCCCCAGTTATGTATTGCTTAGGGGCGAGCTTTTTACCTTGCAGTTTGGATTGTCGTAGCATTATCAAAATTCTAAATTTATATACGCAAATCTTTTTTATAGTTCACTTTTATTTTTTGTATTGTTTTAAAATTTTGCATCAGCGGCGTATGCTTTTGCAAGCGTCGTTTATTTCTATTATTCAAATATTATTATACAATTTAAAATGTTCTTATTTTTTAGGTGTGGTTTTGTTTTATTATTCAAGTTCTTAAGCCTGGACTGGCGTTCCTCCCCCAGATCTAACAATTGCCTCATCGCCACCATACGCGGGGATGCTAGGTTAGCAACGGACCGGGTGTCCGGCAAAGACAATATGTTGTGTTTTTAATTGAAATAAACTTGTTTTGAATTTGAATTTGACGCGGCCGATCGGGTTTCAAATCCAACTCTTGGCTCATTTGTTTTTATCATAATCAAAGAGTAAAAGCACTCTCTTTAAATATCGCACACTCGTGCATGAATGGTGTGGCAGGGGAGATCTAGACGTAGACAAAATTGATGAGGTGTCAATTGCAAATTGCATATTATTAGTAATCATGAAAAGCAAAGTTTTTAGTTGTTGTATAAGGTAACATTGTGTATCATTGACACGTCTTTACGATTTTTTTTTCTGTTATAATCATTACTAGAAATTTGCAAACCTGGGTTTGGTTAAAGCAGTATATTGTGCGTATACATTGAGTAGCAGTTTAGAGATTAAATTTCGGGTTTCGGTTTTATATGTAGTTTTTAAAAACACTGCATAGTGTCAATGTTACCCTCACGTCGGCTAACATTGACATCCCTATAAACTGCATTATTAAGCAATGTTTGCTGAGCGTAGTATATCATTGACATAAAAT